>CAJNJA010013874.1:0-12455 GCA_905231915.1 Symbiodinium necroappetens | reverse complement strand
AGTTTTTTTTTAACCCCTCTCCCGGACCGAGCCGTGCTTTGCCACACAGGACCAGGAGGAAATCATCCCTTGGACTTTGCCGCACCAAGCTCTGCGACCACAGACGGTCCAAGTTGCGCATGTTGCAATGGCCTGGCCTGGCCGCGCTCCAGCCGGTTCGGAACCTTAATGTATTCGCCTGGTCAGCTGTGCTCTCATGTGCCCAGAGCGACACTTCCTGCCCCCTGAGCATCAATGCCTTGAAGCGCGACCTTTGAAGCAGCCTGCACGAAAAAGAGGCACAGCTGATCACTCTACTGACAGTGTTCGTCAGATGCCATCTCTCAGCGACTAGATCCTTCGCCCCAAACCACCACATCCAGCGTTCCACAATGAGAGAAGCAACCGAATAACTCTCTCGCTTCTTCCGCTGCACATGCACGGAGCAATTTATCCAGAGTCTCTCTTTAACTTGGGGAGCGAGTGACACGGCCCACTCCATACACTGTCATCGACCATTCATGCTACCTACCGCTTGCCACCATGCCTTACCTGCTGAACGGGAGCAGCTTGCCCACCCCCCCCCCGTGCTATTTGGATATGACACAGACCGTGTTGCGTGAACTTTAGGTTTGGTCTGCACACTTCGTGCTGGCTACATTGCAGGCTTTGGCAAGCACCTTCCGAAGTCCCACTTTCAAGAGACTCTTACATTGAGGCATGCCACATGGATTGTGTTATCATTCATCATTGTCATCCCTCACGGTGGCTTGGATGAGCACGCATTCCGTGTGGTGTGAGCCGGATGTTGCAAGGGCGGAGCTTGAGGAGCGAGTTTTGAACCCCGTGCTGCCACAACTAAATGCTACAATAATGTCCCTGATGCCCATGGAACGCATCTGTCTGAGGTCTGCATCCCACTCGGCAAGAAGGGCAGCTGATGGAGTGGCTTCCCCCGCCCATGGGTTTTGCATGGCAGCCTCAGTTTGCTTGACATGCCCAGGGCCAAGGGAGTAGGGGCAGCTAAACTTCCGTGACTTCCGTGGATGAGCTCGAGGGAGACAAGCTTGCGCCACTCCGTGCAACTTTCGTGAATGACCTTGGATGGCTTCCTAAGGCCTTTCGCAAGGAGGCGCACGGCTTCCCCGTTTCTTTAAGCCGGATTGTCCTTCCCTTGCTACAGTGCTCTATCGCTCATCGCTCTCCGAACGCCAGGGCCAGGGGCCTTCAGCCAGAGATGGCTGGGCGCGAGATCCGCTCGGCGACGGGCCAGAGCTTCCTGTTCACAGGTGCAAGCCTCTTTTTTCGCATCCGGTTATGAGCCGGTTCTCTAGACTCAGAGGAAAGCAGATGTGAAATTGTTTGCTCCGACCGCGCATGAAACTCCTTGCTCCGACCCTGCATGCGCATGAAATGTCTACACCCAGACTCTGCGTCAGTGCACCAGGTGTGTCATCGTCGCGCTGCCAGCCCATATTGGGCTGGTGCAAGACTGATTAAGCTACCGTCCAGGCACAGACGCTCTTTCAGAGATCGTCACAGCAAGAACGTTGTTGAAGCACCCACTGCCTGTTATTCAGGCTGTGAGCTCGCATGGTTCAAAAGTGAGTGTGCCGTCTCAAACCGTATCATGTAATAATCAACGCAGGGCCCCTCAAGGGACTGCGCTTGGCATGCTGCCCTCATCATGCACAAGTGGAGAACAATCTCTCTGCCGGAAGCTGGGCTCTTCAGATTCCGTCTCAGACGTGACATCCGCTCTCCTCTGCCTCTAATCTTTCTGCATCTGCACCACATCCGGGGCACCTTTCCAGAACGCCTTCCTGCAAGCAGTATGACAGCGTGACCTTGAACTACAAAGCCACTCGCTTTTAAGTCTCAGATATTCTGACACGACGGCTAGAGGCGCATCTCACGATGGACTGCCCCATGTCATGCATGCTTTAACCTGCTATACTCTATAAAGTCGCACCGGCCTCAAAGCACTGTTGCTTTTTTAGGGTTGACGGCTACACTCAATAGCCAATCGGGTGCGCAAGGTGCGGCCGGGCAGCAAGATAAAGCCTCTCTCCATATTCGGCTTGAAGGCGGTGGGAAGAATGATGTAGGGGCCAGCTGTGTTCTCCGTCAGCTCGACATCCACGCAAAGCTGACAGGTGTGTCATCGTCTCACCCACAACTGTCGCGGTGCGAAATCTGCTGACGAGAACAGACCCTCGAGGTTGCGGCACCCACTTAGAAATCCTAGCAGCCCAGACCCTGAACTGCTGAGCGCCCCATGCCTCCCTATCGTAGGCATAGGTCGACGTGCCGCAGACTCCGTTTCCGGAAAGGCTGCGATCCCGGTAGACCTGTCTGACAAATTCTGTCACGTGCCGTGGCAACACTGGCAGCAAATGCAATCAATCCAATCGTGATATGGCCGAGCTGCCCTGAAACCGATGGGGATCTCTTCGTCGCCGTCAAATCCACCACGGGAGTCTGCTTGCTCCAAGGTGAGGATGAGGTTCACCTGGGCTGACAAGAGAACTCATGCTTCGACTGCTTGGGGCATGGCCGAGGGGTTGCAGATAGCCGGGGCAAGAGCACGTCCCTTGACAATCAGCTGAATCTTGGGATTCTTCTCCTGAGCTGTTCAACATGCTTTGCCGATACCTGCATGGGCAGTACATACCACACCAAGCTTCGTAGGTCGGAAAATTTCGACAACCGCCTCAAAAGCAATGCTCCAGCAGCATAGGGCTAGAGGGAGGCAGTCAACAACAGCAACGAGCCATCTTCTGCCAGAAATTTGCCGATGGCCTGCGGTTTCGCCCCTCCACTCAGAGTTGACGAAAACGCGGTTCCAGCTATCATCGAAAAGTCGACAAATGTACCTCGGCAGGCGCGTGTGTGCTACGGGCTACCATCTTCACGGTCCCAAGACTAAATCAACAAGGTAATTTGCTGCTAGGTTGCACGCAGCGGTAGTGGTTCACGAAGTCTTCAAAGGCCATCCAGAAGGAGCCGTCATTGGCATTCACATAGCCCTATTATGCAGATTGCACAGAAACAGCTTCCTCAGAGAGTGCGCTGCACATTCAGTCGAAGGGCAAGCTTTTTCTTCATCTTCTGCGTCCAACTATCTTTGTCGCCATCCTGAGCGATCAAGGGCCGCAGCTCCCCAGCACCCCCTCGTTGCTGAGGGGGCCCTCTGTTTCCACTAAGGACTGGACACTCCACTTTCCTTTCCATTCAGTAGATCCTCAACGTAGCAGCAGGGGATTTTGTCAGAAGCCTAACGAGCTGCAGCTGCTAACCAAGATGTCAGACACCTATGTGCGGAGCTAAATCAGCGAGGGGCCCCATGGATTGCGCAGCTGCAGCAATCTGTTTCCCTCCACCTGCAACATTCAGCAACAGACAGTGCGATGGAAAAGCTCTGACCAAGCCCTCACCCTGTCAAGGCCTCCTCCACCCGCAGAATGGAATAGGCATGGCCCTTCCTGTGTTTTCAGTCCGCTCTCTGCCGGCTTTGCGTGGCTTCCAAAAGAAGCTTTAGGTCCGGCGCAGTTGGGTTTGAGGGCAATGTCTTCAAGAGAATCAGTTCCAGGCAAATTCAACAGCGAGCTGGGCTTACTTGCAAGATCTTGCAAGTGCTATGCTGGCTCTTCAAAACTGTGCAGGCGCATGGCTGTCTCCGTCTGATGAAACTCCGCATAGTCACAGACTCAAGTAATACACAGTCATGACGTGTTCGGTTGGGTCGTAAGGTCAACTATGCGATGAATGCTTTCCGAGGTTCACAATGCCCATATCACCTTTAACAGAAAGATAAGGCAAGGACAATGAAACTTACGTGCTTGCTGAGCAGAGGGCGCCTGTTAGGCGCGCGCATGCGCATCTCAGTACCCGGCTGATGTCCGTGTCCTTCCCGGATCCCGACCCGCAGCCTGCACTCGTGGACTCTCAGCAAGCTGCTGTGGCTGCTTTCGACTGGCCTAGCAGGTGGCCGTCTTTTGCGAGGCTAAGAAGTTTCGCCCACATCGTGCCGTCGTTGATTTCCTGAGCTGCACCAAGAGTACACCGGTCTTTATAGACCAGACCGACAAGACATTGTCGCTACCGGCCACACAGTGCTTGCAAGTCATTTAAGGTGTAAATGAGCGTCTTTCCGTGCAGCCTTGTCATGAAGGTGCATCTTCTCCCCAATGCCTCCTGTCAGTGATGGCGACAGCTTGAAGCATGGACGGCAAATGCATGGCATCCCATAGCGTCGGAATAAACCAAGCGCAAATGATCGCTGCAAGGCTCCTGTCATATCCACCAAAGCATCGTTGACGAAGCCGCCCTCTATCGAATCGTAGCTGCCGTGGAGTTTGGCATAGGCTTTCCTTATTGGGCAGTGGGAAGTCTGGTTTTGGATGTTGCAGACCCCAGTTAAGGAGCTGGCTAAGGATCTACGGAGTCAGCTTGCAAGCACGCAAGTGCAGGCTTTCACAGGTTCGGGTGGCATGGCGCTTTGACCACCTTACGATGTTTGGTGAGGATGGATTCGCGCTTTGTGCACGAAGCCCGGAATCCCGAATTGTACTGTAGTGGAGGCTCGGGTCGCGAAATGCTGTGAAGACAATGGTTTTTTCACTCACGAAGCATTGACTCAGAATCTGATTTTAGACTTTGCCATCGGCATCCCATTTCGAGGCCCCGATCCCGAAAGCTAACCTCCTCAGCTCCGCTTCTTGGAAGGAGCAGGGGAATGTCCAGAAGCTCAGAACGGGCACAAAACTTCGCCAGGTTGCCAAAAAAGGCAGCCTCGCACCGTGTTTATCTACATACCCTTCAGCAGAAGCTTGATCTTAAAAGGCTGAGAGGCATTTCAAGCCCCACGACAAAGCTAATTCGGATGCAAGTGGAACAGAGATTCAAACATTTCCGTGACGAAACAAACTCACAGATCCTAACAGTCCGCAGCACCGCCCCAAACGTTAGGATCAAGCGGTCGTTAGGCCCCTGCTTTGGCACAAGCTTTCGGAGGCGGATGACACCACAAGACTGGCGGAGAGAAAATCTGCCAGGTTGTTGTTCTCAGCCGCTTCCATGTTTGTCCGAGACAAACCTGAAGCACAAACACGTTGACGCGACGTCGACAAGCAAGCTACCATGATTCAGGTCTTGCATAAGTCTAGCCCTGCGTTCCGATCCTCTCGCACTTCTGCCAGAGGGCGATTGGCAAGCAGGCTGCGCTGCCAGCGGCCGAAGTACATGGTGAGCAGAGCCTACACAGTCACAACAACTACACGGAATGGGCTGCATGCAGCAGCCTGGCCTGCCGTCGATGCTCCCTCAGGTTCCCCATCAGCGCTCCGGCCAAGCGGCGCGTGCTCTTCTCACGCCTACGAACACGGGAGCACGCTTCTGGCAGAAGAGCGACTAAGCTTGCCTGTGCTGCGCTAAAAGTGCAGCCCTCGCATCCCTCGAGCGTCCTGAAGACTGCCGTCTCTTCTTTTTTGGGATGTTGCGGCTGTGGGCGCTTGCTTTGTGCCGGCTGCGGCGCTTGCGGCCTGAGCGGCGGTTTCATAGAGTGCCTGGCTTACTGTTCCAGATGGCACCCGATGACTGATCCCCTAGGACTGCTGTTTCAAGGCGGCGACTCGCTTTGGCCGCTCTCCTTACACAAACTTCACTAGCCGCTCTAGCATCACAGCAGCAGTGGTAAACTGTAAGCATGTTTGGCTATGCACAATCTCAGAACGACTGCTGCTGAAACAAAAAAGCCCGGCGAAGAAATCGCGAATAGCATGCGGCGAGGATCAAGCTTGGTGCTGGCGAAGCTGATCTGCGCATCGACAGCCGGAACCTGTCATCGACGGTGCGATTTAACTGATTTAACCTAGCTCTTTCGAGCATGCCACCAACTGCGGCCGGGTCACCTTTTCAAGCAAGAATGCGCTGGGCGGCGCATAGCACATCTCAGGGACCTGCGTTAGGGTTCGCCGGCTATCGCAACATCGGCAGCAACAACAACAACAAGAACGACATGATGATGATACATTGCTGGCATGAGGTGCAGTGCCTGGTGCGCCGCCTCCAGCTGCAGCACTTTAGAAGCCAGGGTCGAAACTGCCACCACCACCAGACAAATCGTCAACAGCCAGGATGCCCAGAGAGGAAGCAACCCAGCAATGAAGTACCCCAGGATCCTCAGGAAAATCAAGAGCCCCACCATCGTCAAGCCTGAAGCTTGCAGCTGATATGCCGCTTTTGGAATCGCCAAGAGTCTGGGTTGCTGCTGCGATGGCATAGGTCATCTTCCCCAGAACTCGCTGGAAAGTTGTCACGACCCGTGGGCCATTGCCTTGCTGACAAGCCCCCGCGCGGGTGGCTGCACCTGTCGAGGCCATGACGATAATGATGCCCAGAATAGCGTAGCCCAGCCACTGATGCAGCATCCGGATAGGCCTGGCAATGGCTCAATGCACGAAATGCTACAGCGGTCAGCGGCAGTCTGACAGTCCTGTCAGCATCCAGAGCTGATAGCTCGGGGTGCGATGCGTCATCCGGTCGGCTCCCGGCACACACGCACCTGCTGTGGCTTGGGCCGTCCAAGATTCACATGGGGTGACTGCCCGCACCACTGACAACCCAAGGCACCCATAGCCACCAAGTGCTGCAAGCGCTGCCAGACCTCCCGCGACTTCGAAGCTGCAGCGGTGCAGCCTGCCGGCAGGGTCCCAACCAAAGCCTGAAGTTAACAAGATATCAACATCAGCCTTGACACCAAGCTCTTCGGCTTTTCGACTCCACCGAACTGCAAATGTTGCGAACTGTTCACTTCATCGCCGCTGAGAAAACCTGACTTGCCCGAGCGCTCATGGAGCCACTGCAAGAAACCACTAAACTACAGGGTGCTTGCCGCCGTCCCCGAGTGCGCGACCAGCTGTCACGAGTGTTACAGCGCAAGACATGAGGACCACATGGCCCAAAAGCAGCAGCGGTCGACCTGAAAGAGAAGAGCAAGGATCATCGCCTCTTCAGCATCAATCTCTCATGGCACTTCCATATGTACATATCAACAAGCACGAGAACGAAAGCACGTCACGCAGAGAATGTGCTGACTTCCCGGTTGCCCATCGAAAAGAGACGGTGAAGGACAAGCGCATGACGCCGAGTTGCTGCATAAAAGGCCAAACAACAGCAGCACGCTGAACACAGAAAGGGTCATGATGACCTGCATTGATGTCTTAATTAGCAGCAAGGATGTAGACTCCAAGAGCATCCTTTGAGATCTTGCACGTGTCTCGTGGTTGGAAACCAAAATGCACAACCCTCCTATTTCGCGTGTGAACAAGGATGAACAAGGCATATCCATAAAAGACCCGGGCTCCTGGACGTGCCTCTGAGGGTACATGTTAGCTACATCATCTTTACATCCTCTTCCGCCTCGGGCTTCGAGTCATACTGCTTCGGGACATGCTCGAGAAATGGCACAAGCACCTGCAGTTGAATCGCACAGCCCATCCAATTCAATTCAGGCCATGGACATAATTAGCATTCAGGACTTCTCATATCTTCTCGTTCTCATCTAGTGGCAATCGTAGGGATGGAAAATATAGGACAATCTAATCGCTTCCAAGACGCGCTCGGGCTCCCGAGCATCCCTTCCTCAGGGTCCCCAGAGCCGTCAAAGACGAAGGGAAACCATGCCTCGCACTTGCAAGCCTCAACAAACCTAGCGGGGTGTCCCTGCTGGCTTGCTGAACAGACAAGGCTTCTTGCCTGGATCTTGTCAAAGAAAGCCAGCATGTGATCTGGAACCACCAGCGGGTCTTCCAAACCCAGAAGATTGGCAAACTGAACATACCATCCCAGCAATGCGAGGACGCCCCAGGCGCACAAGAAAGACCTCGGCAAGAGCTGCGCACTGTCTCCTCGGAGCATCTGTATTCATGCAGGTGCATGCGAGCAAGTGGCACGGCCCCGAAGTCCGAAGAGAACGCTCTCATGTCAGACCATGGCTCATCAGCAAAGTTCAACCAATATGCTTGGCCTTACGAGGAGCCGGCACGGGCAAGGCGGCAGGGCAGGCGGGACCCGATGCTCAAGAAGCACTCAGACGGAGAACATAAAAACAAAAAACGCAAAGCTTGCGCATCTCACTCGCGCCACCGCCCAGGAGGACCTGGTTCAGCCCACAGCAACACAAACTGCACTGTGACGCTTGTTACGAAGTCCTATCCAAAAAGTGCCCCCGCATGCAGCAACCTGCAGCAACCTTGCCGCCCGGACACGCGGTCAAAGGCATAGCGAAGGCTGGCTGTGACCAGAAGCGAGCCAAGTGGGGGAGAGAGAAGACGCCAGCCGAAGCATCTCCAACGCAGAAAGGCGAGGGCGGCCAGTCCTCCAAAAGCCAGAGCAAAGGCTTTCGCCGGGCTGCTCCCGACTCCCGAGAGCCCGGCCGCCGAGCCTGCGGTCAAAGACACGAGAAGGCCCACGGCCAGGCACGGAAGAACGACCAGTCCTTGGCCGAGGCGAGAGGCGAGAGGCGTGTGGCGCGCTAACTCTGACTGTTGGTGCCTGTGCAGGTGTAGCTCGCGGATGCACCAATCGCAGCACCGACGAGCGAGCAAAAGATAAGATAGAGCCTGTCGGCTGCAAGGACCTCGAGGATACGAGCTCAACACTTGGGAGAGGTGCTGCTGCGGGTCGCGGATTTGCGCCGAGGCACTACGAGGGGCAGGACGAGAAGTACCAGCAGGGTGGCCAGACCCACATGGCCGTCCTCTCCAGCAACCCCATGCAATGTCACTACGAGTTCCCCAGGCATCGTGGTACTCAATACAATGAGGCTCTTACGTTAGTAGGACAGACTATGCAGGCGTCAGTGCAGCCGGCGGTTCCGCGCCTTTCGACCCTAATCGCCGTCTAGCCTTCTAACCTTTTTTCGGGGCCAGTACGCCAAGTTGTTGGCCACCATTCGCTCTCTCGGGTTCTTCCCGGCGGTATCGCCATCTCCACGGATACACGGGCTCTGTGTGTGGGTCTGTGTGCGCTTGTGCTTTAGTTTTGTACCCGACGCTGCCTGGGGTGTGGGGTGTTGGAGTGGGTCTCGAGATGTGGCCCTTGTGCGGTCTTCCAGTGGTCTCTGTGGTATTTCTGTGGGGTCTACGGGATCTACACGGCCAGCTCTTGGCACGGTCTTGCATGTCTTGTGGCCGTATCTGGGAGTCCTCTTCTGCAGCGATACCTTAGGGCAAGCACGAGGGGACAGTGATACTCAAACAATCTCAAAGTCCCTTGGCAAACTGCACCTTGCCGAGAGACAGGTTCGAAGGAGTACAGCAAGCGAGAGGACGAAGACAAAGAGAAACTTCATCACCTTAATCATGCTTCATCCGTCGAGCGGGGCGCGCTGACACCTTCCCCAGGCCGCGTCCAAGATGCCGCGCTGCCACGCACCGCCAGCAGCGCTCCAAGAAGCACGGCTACCAATGCAACTGCATCCTTCGCCCATGAACTACGGACAGTCATATCTGCTCAGACAGAGGAAGTACAGCGAATGTGCAGACAGAAGGGAAGAACGAGCAGGTCGCTCAGACTACAGATGGTTCGACGATTCAGGCAACTTCGGCCCACTCTTTCGCTCTCGCACAGGTATGAGGCCGTGCAAAGCTCAAGGAAGGACAGCAAGGCACGTTTACAAGCGCGAAGCTCGGCATGGCCTGATTTGCTCTCTGCAAGGCCTGAGCCAAAGCACCAAGACAGCCAACCGACTCCTGCAGGATCCATCAACGGCTCATGCATTGATCATACAGGCTGCAGAAGCATGCTCCTGATTGACGACTACAAAGGCAGTGTTGGCCATGCGCACAGACGTCTGAAGCTACCTCCAGACCCTTCAAGCATGTCACCTTGTCTCATACCACGTGGAGCCTCAATTTATCGTGCACATGTAGTATCTGGAATGCTGGCCTCATTGCTTTAAACCTGCACCACCTTCTCCGTGACTCCATGCACATGGTTAATCATGGCGATAAAGCCAGCCATGCCCGAGCTTTGTCAGCTGCAGCGCAAATCATGTGTCGTGGATGGGGAGCAACGCGCAGAGTGCAACGGCTTCTTTGCAGAGCGCATGGCTCGAGCCAAGCGTCTCCAAGGCCTGAACCCATGCCTCCGTCTTCTTCCCCGAGGAAGCAAAAGCACATTGACTATACTTCACCGGGAAGAAGTCATCGATGGTGACATCCTCCAGAGAGGCGGCAGGGTAGACGATGCAACTAACCCTTGCAAAAGCCGGCCTAGCACGGCAGTCACATCTTGATACTGCGCATCACAACCGCCTATCCTATCGCGGCGTTCCTGATAGACACCGTTCTTGTAGAAGCGTACGACATAGAGGCCCTTCGCTGCATCGTGGTAGGTGAACCTGAGCAACAATGTCCCACCGGCAGGGCGATGCAGCGAAGCCAACCCACTTTCGTATCTGCAGTAAGGTCAGAACAACTTGTCCACCAGCTTGTCTCGGGCGGACAAGCATGCGATGGCGGAGAGAAACCAGCAGTCACCCAGCTCTCCTGTAGGTCCACGTAGCCACCATTGTGCAATGCCTTACATTGCAGCCGTCCTTGGTGTATGTCATTGGGGTTGAAGCCGTCCAGAAAGAGATGGACCTGAAACCATTTTGCCGCAACGCACGAAGCTTCTTGACACAGCTTTTCGAAGGCAACGCAATGCTGAAATGGCAATGTGGGTTCGCGCGACTTTCACGAAACGGAAGAGTCGCGAGCAAAAGTCTGCAAGACGGCGTATGTCTGGGCTGCACTCCCAGCTCAAGCCGACATTGATGCACTTCGGCCCGTATGTCGTGCGAGCAGAATAATGGTGTCCTTCAGACTTTGCAGCCTAGCCACTTCATCACCGACTATCTTTCGGAGCCGCACGATCCTGCAGACTGCAGTGTCTGCGCGGGATTCTGATTAAGTGGACTCTGGAAGCTCAAGATGCCGCTCAGTGGCTCGGCTACGATTAAGATGGTATATCATCCAGGCGAAACCCATAGGTCGCTCATGTTGCTACTTCGGGTTATTACTTCGGTGTCACGACGGCTCTAAGCTCTGTCACATGATGCTCGCCGAATTCAGCAAGACCGGATCGTGTCCCTCGGGTGCCCCGCCCCTTTCTAGAGTCATAAGACTGACAGTCATAAGCCAGAAGGCGCTGCAAGACCCAAAAAAACTTGCAAGTCAAATCGAAGTGCGGCAGCAAGTTGCACCCATCCTGTAGGGGGAGCTGTTTGCCTTCGAGCCCATCGCCTCGGCACGTTTGCACTTGAAGGCTACCGATTCCTGCGGGACTTGCCTATGCTCACCCCCATACCTACAGGATTCAGCATCCTTGCCCGCTCATGCCAGAAATCTACGAACCCGCCGGGACTCGTTTCCGGGAGCCTGCATCTGGTTTTCGGGTCCGTTGTTTACACTCGTTTGGCGTTCTTGCTCAGTGCATGCTACAGGTATTTACAAGACATGTTGCACGTACATGAGAATGTACATATGATCAAGCAAACAGTCTAGTCTTGCAGTAAAAACTGTGCTTCCCATCACGGCAAGCTCACGACGGGCAACATTTGCAGCTGTGAATGTTGTTTTTGTGCAGCAACCACCCAACCAGTACTTAATGCTAAAGTGGTGCAAGAGAAACTGAAGTAATCACACACCCCGAATGAAGACATAAGGAAATCCAAGATGGCCACGCAAACACACGCGGAGCCGAAACGAGTCGAGTTGAATCAGTTTTTGCGTCGGTCAAAGATAAACCCCCCTATCTTTAGAGTGGCCGTAGAGCCTTGCATGAAACGCTGCTGACACAAAAAACACAGCCACACACGCACACACACACTCACATTCCGATATGTATGAATATACTTGAGAAGAAGCCACAAAAGCTAGGGAAAAAAGGAACCAGAGTCGACGTAGCTCGGACAGCGTGGATGCAAGCACGTATGTAGCGCCATGAAGCTTAAGCCTGCACGATGATCGCATTATTCTGCTTTACAACGGGACCTTGTGGTGGAGGGGGGCCTCCTTATTGGCTCAAAATCTATCATTTGCTTGGTGGCGCGGGGCCCCACCCCGTGCCCCCTCTTTAACTATTGCAAACGGACCAGATAAGGTCCTGCACGCAAGTTCGACCTACAAGTAGTTCTGTACTACCTGAGTGAATGGTAAACGACAACTCCCGCCACAAGCTCCACAGAGCTAGCAATCGTGATATACATTGATATATATATATACACACACACGCACCCAACACGCGCACACACACACACACGGAGACACAAAGACTCACGCTCACACAAACGACGGCTGAACCGCACGTGATGCCATCACCAGACTCACTTTTTTGAGGAGTAGACTGACCTTGCCAGCCTCAGGGGCAATCTTGTCGACTCAGGGCAATTTTTTGTGCAGGGGTACATGCGAGTGGTCAAATCGCAC
>CAJNJA010013873.1:0-12456 GCA_905231915.1 Symbiodinium necroappetens | reverse complement strand
CTGCTGCTTCTACTGCTGCTGCTACTACGACGACTATTGTACTACTACTTACCACTGCTACCAACACTACCACTACTACTACAACATACTACAACGAAGGCTACTTATTGGGGATACAGACGGTAATGCAAATTATCGTCTTGTTAATCTTCCAATTCCAACTGGTTTCCCGGTTCAGTCATCATGACCGCCACGATCATCATGTCAGTTGCTGTTGACACCACCAACACCAGCAGCACCCGCAGCAGCATCACCAGCAGCAACAGCACCAGCAGCACCAGCACCAGCAGCACCGGCACCGTCACGGGCAGCAGCAAGGGCACCGGCACCGTCACTGGCGCCGGCATCAGCGTCGTCCAAGTCCCTCGCCACGCAGCTTTGTACTTTGCGCCTGTGCGTCGCCGTGCTCGTCACGGTGAGAAGACACATGGTCGTCATGGGAAGGAAATCGACGATTCGCAGCAACTCGGGAATGAAGGGTATTGCTTACTTTGTCTCCGTGTTATGGCACATTTGTCGCCAGCCATCTGGAGTTGGATTACCATTCCTGCCGAGATGGGTCGATGCAGTTCTTCGAAGCACCAGCTTTCCAGCCCACTTCCTGCCATCGGCGATCTTCCGGCCTCTTCTGAGACTCTTTCTCTCAAACCTTGTCACGGGCTTCTCGCAGAGTCGAACAACAAAGTTCGACAGCTCAGCCCAAAGTCTAGATCCAAACTGAATTTCTGGGATGCTTTGGATCTCTGTCGGCAGAGAAGCAACTCCACTGGCCGAATGTTTCGGAGACAGGCTGCCAGGTGAGCTTCCAGAGGATATGCAATCGTTGCGAGGTTCAGGCTTTAGACCTGCGGGGCTTGTTCCCAATGGCAGGTGAAGCTCAATCTCCGAGATGATATCATGCAGTCCCAAAAGCCGCGAGAATCTTGCCAGAAAAGCCAGGTGGATTCTACGTTGAGCGTTTCGTTACAGGCTTCGGCTTGCAGAGTTTGGAATCAGAATTGTGTAGTTCTTCATGAGTTTTTATAACTGGTTGCGGGGTCCTCGAAGTCACGCCTGCATCCCGAAGATCCTTCAGATTGCCATCTTGGGCCTGACTTCCCAGGTGCCAGACCAGCTCGGAATCGTAAACCCAAAATTTGCGCTAACCTGTCGATCTTCTGTTGGATGTCGGAGTATGTCAGAATTGCGAGAGTGTAGACCTTAATTCAGCACCAGTGCGCAATGATCCCTAAAAGCTGCGGCCTGAGCCTTCAACTTTAGAAAAAGGTTTTACCCGCACGTTTGCGACTGCATGGTTGTGATGAGCTGAGAATCGTGTTAGCGGGGTAGGGCTTCAAGGGTGGCTGCAAGTCCTGGACCGTACTGCTGAGTCGAAGATGTGCATGCACTCTCTGCTCCAAGTGGGCATACGCCGGTTAGCTCAGTGCGCTCTGCGCTGTCCTTGATGTAGGAACGTGTGGGTGTCGTAAGAAGGACGGACAGCCCCATGGGACTGGCGTGCCCCTTTCAGCAGTCTCTGGCGTAGTCAGCTACGCGGGTGGGGAAAAACCCAAGATATTCGCTTGTGGCATGTCCGAGAGGGAGCGCCAACAGCCCTTAAGAACCAATCCTCAAAATTCCACAGGGCCCCAAACCGACGAGGGTGGTGGACTGCTTCGGTGTTTAGAGCTTTTGGGTTTCGGGGTGTCGGGCCTTTGGGGTTTAGGGTTTGGAGCGAACTTTTGTCGGGAACTTCCAGATCCATACCAGCGGAGCTTCACACGCACAGTGGAAACAGTGCTTAATTTTGCAAGCCCCTGCATTCTCTTTGCACAAGAGCCTGCAAGAGGCTGTCGTTTCGGAGCAAGTTTTCCAGCCTTTTTTTTACGTCGGTGCCTCGCTGTGCCCCTTGAATGTCTTCCCCACCCCCAAATCGTGCAAAGTTTAGTTTTGCTTTCTAGGCCCTCTAGACTCCGCTGTCCAACACCGCCAACCTTGGCCTTGAGTACTTCTCTATAAGGCGTTGCATAGGAGGTCAGAGTGGGCGTGCAGGGACGCCACATGGGCCTGTAATCACATTCGCAATGTTTGGTTTTCACGCCTGGCAGGGGTTACCATGTTACGATGTAAAGAAAGACTGACATGTCTCGTTCGAGTTGAGCCAAGGAATGCTGAGAATCAGGTTGTGGCTTGCTCCAAGGAGGTTTTGAACCCACAACCCAAAACGTGAAAACAGTCCTGAGAGCCCTGAATACGAAAAGTAATTTTCAGGGCTCTTCCATGAGCTGAGTGATTGAGATCCAGAGCTGAATGAACCGTGAGAGGGCTAAAGCCCTATATCCCCGAGCCAGTCTGAGATCGAGTCGCTGCTGCGGGCGGGCATCCGAGTGCTTCTGTATCAGGGCCAGTTTGACTGGACGCTTGGAACTATTCCTTGTGAGATGACCTTGCCCAGCGTCTTTGGCTGGGATCTGCTTGCCATGTAGACCCTTGGAGGCTGACTGTTCGATTTTGAAACTAGGACGTAGGATTTCAAGTCTTAGTCTGTGAAGTAGCCGTGGGACGAAACCAGAATCTTCTTGTGAATTATCCATGCACTTCCAACCCCATGGCCAACTTCATTGAGAGTTCGGAGAAGCCCGCAACATCCCACAGTGTCAGGGCCGAGAACCAGCCTCGAATGCTCGATGACTAATCGACCCTTGGCCATCAGCATCCCTGGACCCGAGCCATAAATGCTACTTAGGAAGGATGGCGTGGTGTCGAACGAAGCCTGGATCAGAGCTCTTGACTGGCCAGGCAAGACTAGCAGCTTCTCATCAGGGTAACACACTTGGCAGCAGGGACCGACAGCCGTTATCATGGTCAGAACAGCGGGCAGCATCACCATGCCACAAAGCCGGAAATGGTAACGAGAGTATTGACACAAGTAGTTGATGGCTCAAGCTGTTTGTGAAAATGGTTATGTAACGGGGTTGTAAAGTTATGATGGAAGATTCGGGACGTCAGCTTCGCCAGAATTGCCTTCGAAGGCCCAAGAGGAACCGGCAGCTGAAGCTGTGAACATGTCGATACAGGGGCATTTAACAAGACATGGGTACACGATGTTTCCGTCACACATCGAGGCCTCGGGCTCCTTCTGACACAGGCTCCTTTTCGACCTCGTGTCTCCATCGAGATTCTCACAGTATACGCACGCTCAATAAGCACCCCCTCGAGAGGCAGGGCCTCCTTCCTGGAAGCGAACCGCACTGTCTGGCGCCGCGCCAGCGACGGCCGCATCGCAGGCAAAGTGAAGCCAATGAAGCGAAGCAATCCCTCTGTTCCTGCTTTGTCTGAGAGCAGTCTCGCCTCCACGAAGCGATACAGTTGAATTCTAAGCCTTGAGCTGAAACTGCAAAGGCAACAACAAACAATTTGCACCAAACAAGGCACTGGGAGAATACAAGGCTTTGGAACCCTCAAATTCGCGTTGTCTTAGGATGTTGCAGGCGTATTTTGGGAGCTTCAGACCTCTCAAACAGGTCTCAGTCTGGAGCGCTAGTTCAGACTTTGCAGTCGGACAAGCTCCAGAATGCTTCTTCGCTGTCCCCTTCGATCCTACCATCGATATCATCATTCCCGTTTGTGACTTGTTATATCATTTAGATCGGTCTTCGACGCCTTTTCAAGAAAAGCAAATCTAGATTCCCGAACTTTCGCCTACCGTGATATCCTGGCAAGCCCAGTGCTGATTGTCCTGCCGCTCAGAACCGCGCAGCAAAAAAAGGGTTCCCCTCCGACCAGAACACGGTGCTCCAGACACGCTGGCGGACTTTAGAACCTCAACCCCCGAACCAGAAATTGAAAGCATGAAACTCAATACCTTAAACGAGCCCACTGAGACAGCCAAAGCCCGATCAACACCCTGAACCTGAGCGAATCAGATCTTCCTGGATCCTATGCTCCCGAAGCAGGGCTTGCTGAAATTTGGGTTGCCTGTGAGCTTCAATGGTTTTGAAGTTGACCTGAACAAAGCCTTGCAACGCTTGGGTACATGTTTGACCATCGCCACCTACGGGACCTGCCGACAGCCGCGAGGTTCCAGCACCCTCAAATTTCAGTTTGTGATTCGGCGTCTCCTTCCGACTCAACACCTCTTGAGTTTTAACTTTCAGGGCAGGCATGTCGGTGGGTGTGTCAAGACTAGGGTACCTCGAATGTAAACCGCAAGCATGTGTAGATGGTCGTCCCGTGAAGCCCCGACGCCGAACAAGGAACACGTGGTGGTCCTGGCGGCAGGATGCCCGTCTCGCTGGAGGGGTGTAGAGCCTGGAGCTGCTTGGGAAGTATTGGTTGCGCAGGCCCTGAAGCAGAAGCAGAGAAACATAGAGAATGATGACAATGGTGTTGATATTGGTGATGACTATGATGGTGACGATGATGCTGATGATGACGATAGTTATGGAGTTGCTAGAAGCAGTGGAAGATTAGTGAGGAGGGCACTGATAGAGGTAGTAGTGATGGCGGTAAAGATGCGACGGCGATGGTGATGATCAGGAAGATGATGGATGATGATGATGATGATGATAGATATGATGATAGGTATGATGATGCACAGGATGAGGATGGCGGTGGCGGCAACGACGATGATGTAAGGGGTGCTATGTGACTATATGATGCTATGTTATGGCCGTTTAGGATGGTTGAATGCTATGCGATTTCCTGGGATACGCATGCGAGTGCTGCACCAGTAGGGGTTTTCCGTGGTGAGGATAGAGACAAGACCTGAAGCCAGATGATGCTCATGCTGGCAAGCGCAGAAACAAGAAGGTGGAAAAGATAGCCCCTGTGCCCAACAGGACACATGGTGCCCATGAATCAGCCTCTCTCTGCCGTCGTCTCACGGCTAGGAAGAAGTTTTTAGGGTTTAGCCGGTTTAGCCTTTGAGTTTGGGAAATGACTAAAGAAGCCCATGGGACGCCGAGACCTGACTTTTTTGATCGCAGGCCGTACCATGAAGGCTGATTCAATGATGGCTTGAGCTACATAGCAGGTCATGTTCCCTAGAACGCAGTCCAATTCGAGGGTTGAAGCTGGCTCAGCGCACATATCGCAAAGTGCACTGGTTGTAGGCCTTCGCTGAACAGTAAAGGAATGGGGAGTAAGTACTGCAAGCACAACGAACTCACGCAAGATTTGGAAGCCGGCTAGGTGTTTTGTTAGCAAGTTCGACTTTGTCAGCAGACTGCCGAAGCTCCAGTAGTTTGTATGTGCTTCTCTTTCAAAGGCCACACACAGTCAGCTGGCACCCTTGTATGTGCACCCTGCGTTGCACCTTGACCCCAGCTTTCGAGCTTTCGCTGAACTTTCAGAGCAGCTTCCGCCCGAAGAACTGGCTGAGGACATGCTCTTGCGCTTCTTGCACTACCCCAGGCACGGACACGATTGTGTTCGGCCCTTCGATGCACACGTGTACGTACGCAATTTATGCAGTGTCACAATGATGCATGTCTAGATTGTCCTTGCATGTGAGAGAGCGTCCTGAAAAAAGTGTGTTTTGCTGTCGAGGGGTTTGTTTTTCTTTGGTTTGTTTTTCTTTGTGATCTGGACATCCTGTCTCGGTAATGTTGATGCTTGGCTGCTGATGACGACAAGGAAGAGAAGAGGAACATGACGACAGAGATGATTATGGTGATAAGGATGGTGAACCATGGTGGTGATGATGATATTGACTATACTGCTGTTGATTTGGTTTGACTTGAAGCGCGCTCAGTCTTCTTTTGATTTTTGCATGGCTCTGTCGCTTGTTACATACCTTACTGATATGTCGCTTTCTTGAACTTGTGGTTATCTTAATTAGGGGTCCTTAAAAGAGGATGCTCTCGCGCAACTGGGGTCTACATTCGCATCCCCCTTGCTCGGAAAGCCCCATGTCTAGCTGTCAGTGAGATGTGACGTGGCCCGGCGAGAGCCCGCTGAACATCGGATCCGTCCACATCTGACAAGGTCTCGCGTTTAGTTACGGTTTAGGATTTCGGAATGAGCTGTAGAGCTGAGTCTTTTTGTCTTAGCACTCAGGCCCCAGATTCAGAGCAATTCGCAAAGTTTCAGTGCGTTGCCTTGCCGTCTGTTGCAGGATTCGCCGTTCATTGCATATGTATACAAGTAGGTGGGCAGGGATCGTTTATATTATATGTGCAGATGATGACTGGAGTGGAGCTCCGTCTATGGGGTTTTAGAAGGAGAATCCTCCTGCCTGAGGCTCTATCACGGTGTCAGTCTTTCCAGAATCTCCATGGGAAGACAACTTCTGCAGACAACCAGAACTTCTTAATGGTTAGGCACAGCAGCTGACAGCAAGCTTGCCCGATGTCCTTGCAAGCAGCTAACGAGACAGCCAATCTTCTAACGCTTGAAGGCAATCGGCAATCGGGAAAGGGGCCACGCCCCCCGTGACTTGATACTTCATGCGAAAGCCACTTGAGAGTTGTTCTAAGCCCCCGCCTTTTGACCACAGACTTACAGCGCACTTTAATATATTGATGCAGGTTCAGGACCTGCTCCAGAACCAGCACGCGCAAGCGTGCAAGGGCGAGCGCAAAGGCGCTAAAGTAATGTAAGAAGGTTTTTCAATGCTTCAAGGTGGGAATGTGTCCAAAACCGTGTGCGCGCAAGAGCGCGCAAGGGCGAAGCGCAAGGCGATTTTCGAGCTACGGGCTGCAACCATAATAAGGAACAGCCGACAACGATACTCCGCTTTGCAGATGCCTGGTGACGCACACTGTAACGGTGCTCGCGGAAGAATGGGTCTCCGTTTTTCTAGAAGGACAATTTTTGAGGCATCTGTGAGAACTGGGCCTTGTCCGCGGTTTCTGTGATGGTGGTTTGGCGTGTAGGGTATAATGACTACTGTCGTGTTTAAGATTCAGGTGTAGTTTGGAGACATGTCCTCTGGGAGATAGCAAGTGACGCGGGTTGGACTGCGGCGGGACTGCGGCGTCTTGGGGCTTGGACCAAAGCGGCTTGGATTCATACAGCCCGAAAACCTGCAGCTTGTAAGCTCCGCGTCTCCTCGCGAACTTCCCCCTACATAGATCCGTCTGCAAGTCAGGTGACATTCCTTGACAGCCTCCGCCACGTGACAAAGATGCACTGATGTGAACGATGCCGTGGACATTGCCGAACATGTTTGGTGCTGCGCCGTAAAAAACGCCCCTGTCTGCTAAAGCAAGATGCTGTCCCGACGGCCCTTTTGAACATGCATGTTCTTGTACCGATTGACTCACCTTCGAGGCAGTACGAGACTAGATCCGAAGCCCTCCGGTGCGATGAGAGAGGCTGATTCTGCATTTCTACAAACGAGAATAGTCGTGCTGCCGGTGGTGCTTGTTTTGCCACCAGCGCCGCCACCAGGACCAGAACGATCGCGCCGATGATGGTTGCCACGACCACAACAACTCATACTACAACAGCATGCACGCAGCAACAGCAACAACAGTAGTCGTAGTGTCAACACCAGCCCAACACCAACCGAACGCCAATCCGCCACCACCGCCGTCGCACATCACCGCCACACACCAGCACCAGCACCAGCACCAGCACCAGCACCAGCACCAGCACCAGCACCAGCACCAGCAGCAGCAGCAGCAGCAGCAGCAGCGGCAGCACCAGCACCGCTTTTGCCACGCAGAGAGTGCAGAAGCAGGGGGGAGGTGCGCCCTCAACGCCATGGCACACCCCCGAGCGGCTAGTTCTGCGCGTCTGCTTCGCCGGCACGCCGTTAAACCTACACCTAAATAGTCATAGCCAGGCTGGAGGCAAGCCAAAACCAGTCGCGTCACACTTCGGACTGTTGCGCCGCTTTAGTCTCATTGGAAAGGTCCCCGGTTTCATTCCTCCCGACCCACCCGTGCCCCTACAGACGACGATCCCATAATCAATCCAGTTGATTGCAACCGCGAAGCCGAAGACGTTCCTCCCAAGAGCTAGCTGCCCGTTTCGAAAGCGGGATCAGACCGCAGAGGTTCAAAACCCCAAGCGGCCCCTCAAGCAAGCCCCCAAAATCCGGCACGCGCGCCATGCTTGCTCCGCGCCTTCGTGGTGCTGGCCGTCTGGCTGTGCTTCTTGGCAGAGCGGTCTCTAGGCTCTTGGTGCCTGGAGGCTTGAAGCAGAGCGACATGAATCCGACAGCTTGTAACGCCAATCCACTGCTATCGAGCTTGTGCTACTTTTTTTTGGTACTTTCAGTGTAGTAGGTTGTTTGCATGAAGGTGCCGCTTATTATGTTGGTTTTCTCTTGCTTCTGCGACAGGAGGAACAGTTTGCACGATGTGGTGGCCTACTTTGAGCACTTCTTGTACTGGGGTTGTTCCGGTAGTATCGAAGTTTCAGGACCGGACCGCGTACCAAATTCGGCAAGGGTTTCGAAGCTCCCATTCAGTGCCACAGTTTAGCTGCGCAACTGGCGAGCACCCGATCTTGAACCGTTTCCTGACCGTTGTAGCAGTCCAGGCCGGGTTGTCCAAGAGAGATCACAAAAGCCTTGAAAGGAAGTTCTTCCGTTGACTAGTCCTGACGAGCTGAGATCCTTTCGAGCTGAGATTCGTGTGTCCCAGCTCTCGTGATACTCCGAATTTTCCTTCCAGTCGACAGTCAGCTAGGCCGGTGGCAGAAAGCTGCAGGTTTACTTGTTTGACGAGTTCGGGTCGAAGTTAGTGGACGAGTTTCACTTTGCACCCCTCTTGAAACCGGCAGTGGGCTTGAAAGTCTCACCAGGCATCAGACTAAGTTCGCAAGCCGGCCTGGAGTCTCGAATAAACCCAATAGGGCGTCGCATTCAGGAAAATTATGGTACAGTGAGAGATTGTGGTTAATTCACGGTCTGAGCAGGGCTGAAAGAGTTTCGCGCAGAAAGCAACATCTCTACTTCACACATCGTCAGCCTCTAATTCTTGGCGTATTATGTTACTGTTAGGCATCGTAACGTGAATTTCCTCAATGACAACCGCAAAGCTTAAATTAAAGTAAGTTTAGTATCGTATAGTTTTGTTTAGGACAGTACAGTACAGTATATCACAGTGCAGGAAAGCATTGCAGGGTACAGCTTGGTATCGTAGCATAGTGTAGCACAGTGAAGTATAGCATAGTACAGTAAAGCAAGAGAAACTGCCGGCCTGGGGGACGCAAGTATAGTGTAGTACAGCAAAGGAGACTTGTGTTTGTAGCATAGTCTAGTATAGTCTCGTGTTGTATTGTCGCACAGAGTAGGTTTAAGCTAAGCTAGTACGCTATAGTATACAGTCGTACGTTATAGTTGGCTAGCTGTATCCGTCGTGTGCCGCTGTCAGATTGTCGTTTCAGTTCTGCCTGGCTGGTCCGAGTGCGAATGTGAAACAAGAACCCTGAAGCCTGAAGCTTTTTGAGGACGCAAGAAACCTCTAACACAGCCTGATGGGACGGCAGCGCCGCGACCAAGGCTCCTGCTAGGAGCTGCAGCTGCAGTGCAGTGGGACGTGGGCTGCATCGCGTTTCTGTCGCTTGCCGAAGGCCCTGGCCTTGTCGGGGGCTTCCGGCGAAATGAGGACGCCCTAATTAACTACATTCTGGGGCCCCTCATAACTTGGAGAAAGACATGGTATATCCTGCTATGTTGATTGCACGCATTCGAGTGGTGAAGTAGCAGCCGAATTTACTTCATTCGATCCTGGTATTTTCCAGCCATAGATCCCACAACCTTTGCCTCCT
Source organism: Symbiodinium necroappetens (assembly GCA_905231915.1). Classification (NCBI taxonomy): domain Eukaryota; class Dinophyceae; order Suessiales; family Symbiodiniaceae; genus Symbiodinium; species Symbiodinium necroappetens. Next base: position 2,751 of record CAJNJA010013873.1, on the reverse strand, counting down.
CAATCCCGAACCCTTTGATGCTCTCCTGGCCGTTGGGATGTGAGCTAGGGCGCGTTTAGGTCCGTCAGCCCGTAGGGGGCAAATTCAACGGAACAGAAGTCGCTGCAACATTCGATCGTGCAATCACAAGTGAGCGAGGAGAACAGGGCTAATCAGCTAATCCCAGCACAATGCAATGCCAGCGCGAGTGACCTTGCTTGTGCCATCGAGGTCGGACGGCATAACCGGGGTTTTTGCCGGTTTGGGGTCGACACTTGTGAGTCTAGGGCCGACAGTAGGATGGGCGAGAGGAAACAAGACCTGCATCCCAGGTTTCCAGCCGCACCTCGGCAACATGCCCAGCGCACGGCTTTGCGGAGCGTGGAAGTTGAGGCAGTTTTTAGGGCTAGCCGTTTCGGACTTTAGGGATTCAGGGTTTGAGGGTATTGATGCCCAAGCTCTTCTCGAAAGTTCGGGCAGGGGTCGGGATAGCCGCTCGTGGATCTTCAGGGGCCTTCAGCGAGTTTCTAGGACCTTTGTGCAGTCATCTGTTTAATGCCGGCCGGCGTGACAGCCGTGTTCCGTCTTCAGCTCAGCATATCTGACGGTAGCAGCAGGCCTCCGCTGAAGAGTGCGAAGAGTGCAAGAGCACGTGCCACTTCTCTTTCGGACTGCTGCGACTTCAGGCGGAGGCCGAGACCGATGTGTCCACTTTCGACATTCTTACAGTCGGTCCCCAGACCAACAAGGACCGACTTCAAGCTACAGGGTCTACAGTGTTTCGGTCGGGCTTCAACGGTCTGGAGTCTGGAGGGTTTGATTTGGGGTTTATTCGAGGGTCGTATATAATATGACGGCCGAAAAACAAAGTTCCAGTTTAGTAAGGGTTTCAGGTAAGAGCCGGGGTTGAAGGCTTTACTTTGGCATTCTGGGGCTAGTTCGAGCCTTTGCAAGGGCCCTCTACCAGGTTTCTGTTTGTAAGTTTTCTAGGGTTGCAGGTCTACACTCCTGGAGTTCAGGGCTTTGCATCTCTCGGACCAGGGAAGAGGAATAGCTTAGGACAGCCTAGGGGGTTTATTTAATGCACGCCCTACAACCGCAGGCCCTAAACTCTAAGTCCGAGTGTGAGTGCTGAAACTCTATAAACTTTCCGGCTCTTAAAAACCGCAAGTCGCCGAATCCCAAACGCTGTGCGCAAGTTAGGGGGCGGATGTCCAGGATGCAGGCTTGATACCAAAAAAGTTATTAAAGGGTTGTTCAGTTGCCTGGCAGTTTAGACCATAGACCAGTTAGGGTAGACCAGTTGCGATTGAGGATTAAGGGTTCCTACCAGCTGATTGGCAGAGTCTGGGTTCAAAAAAGGGTTCCTATGGTAGACGTTACTTGAGACGTAGAAAGGCTTGTCTGACATATGCCACGACTGCTTACAATAGGCGCTGTAGGATCCGGGTCGATGTAGGGGCCTTGAAGTAGAGGGCTTCGGGGTGCTAAAGCCTATAGTATAGCTACATGCGGACGCTGATGCACGACAGTACTTTATGCTATCATGTTAGAATATTGTAGACAGTTTGATTGAGGTCTCCGGATGGGTGGCCCTATTTTACCCGGTTGACTTGATCAGGTTTATAGTCCAACTTGTAGTGTGCCGGGTTTGGTTTCAGGGTAATGCTTGAGTGTCCCAGTTTCTGGGCTCTGAGTGTCTGGTTTCAAGAGGGCGTGCCCCCGTGCCCTCGAAAGCATCGTGTTCGCGAAAACCACGTTGTTACCTAAGGTGGTACACCAAGGCCCCTCGCAACCCCCAGCTCCAAACTTTGTGGCATCCGCTCTTCGCTGTTCGCCGGCGAAGTCTGCGCTGGCAGGCCAAGCTCGCTGGTGCCATCCGGAAACAATTGGACCAGATTGACGAGGCGACCCAGTGGGTGCGAGTGTGACTCTGTTGGCTTGGGCTTTGCGGTTTCGGGGCAGTGATAAACACAGCCGCAGTTGTGGAATGGTCTACGTGCCAGAAGAGTCATAGCAAACATAACATAGAAAGCGGTGTGCCAGTTCCATGTGCTGTGTTAGCATCGCAGGAAAGTGCCTGGATCCCTAGGGCTGCTAAGGAGTGCAGAGAACGATAAACCCCAAACCACGTGAGCAAACTCTTCCCCTGAAATGCCCTGTGTTTCAAGCTCGAGTCGAACAGTGCGGGAGAGAGTTTCGAGAATCGGGGGTCTGACCGGGGCTCATGTTTGAGGGTCATCTTACGACTCGAGATCTTAGGTCTGACTCAAGTTACTGCTCGTGTCATCTTCGTTTTGAGTTGTTCAGAGAACGCTCGACGTTTGGAGCCTTTCAGAGAACGTTCTCTCCCGTCACACCTTTCAGAGAACGCTCTCTCCCGTCACGCGTCGGGACAGGATCCCTGAGGTTGTCCTGGGAATAGAGTCAAGATAAATCGGGCTTTCCTAAGACAGTGGTGCCTTATTGGGGTTCTTATTTTCTGAAACTTGGCTGAAGAGCCCGCTTCCACAAAAGCCTTCCGCATGTCCCTTTGACCTTCTCGTCCCACAACACCCCAGGTTACGGTGAGATATGCTGGCCGGATCCCTGGTGCAATCTGAGCAGCCGGGGTGGGCTTTTTCACGGGCGGGGGGGGGGGCTTCGGAGAACTTTGGCTTTTGAGTGTCGACGGAAGCGCATGGAGGAAGAACAAAAACTAAGCAAATCGCCCACGCACACCTTTGAGCGCGCACACGCACGCACACACGCACCCCCCCCCCCCCCCCCCCC
>CAJNJA010013872.1:1225-12456 GCA_905231915.1 Symbiodinium necroappetens | reverse complement strand
CTGCTAGTGCTATTGCTGCTGCTACTGCTGCTCCTGCTACTGCTACTGCTACTGCAACTGCTACTGCGACTACTGCTGCTGCTGCTACTACTACTACTACTACTACTACAATACGCTACTACTCCTTGGGTTATACAGGATTTCGAGGCTCCTTGGTTTAAAGGTGGCTTTTCGGTATGTTCGTTGGTGCTAAGGCCGGCGCTTATGTGAGATTCAAGGTTGGGGTTACAGTACACGGGATTCAGGTTTTGGGGTGGAGCTGGTGGGATGGGCTTCAAGGGATATGCGGTTTGCAAACCCAGTGGTGTAAAAGAGGCTTGCTTAGCGGGCGTTTGGGCATGCTAGGGTTGGCGGTTGAGTTCGTGGAGCATTCAGGGGGGCCAGGGCAATCTCGGCACGTCTCACGCATGTCGACATGCTCAGAAGCTCTGAGATACCAATCCTCCCATCGTCTTGTGGTCCTTTCAGGGTCAGGAGCTTTCTAGAGCCTTTTAACTCGATTAGCACCTCAGAAGTTAGCAACTCGAAACCCCCAACCCTAAACCCTGAACCCTGAAACCGAACGAACGTTTTTCGACATGTTCGTCCCATGTGACTTTTCGAAAATTAGGGGTACCTTATTTTGCGGTCCTTATAATAAGGATCCTACCATTAAGGGTACAAAATTAGGGTCCCCGATTTTCGGAAACCCCCTCATGTGAGGTGTGCTGCCAAGAAGGAGAGGCCCGGACTCCTTGAAAAGGCGAGCGGGCTCAGAGTCCAGGGTTCAGGGTCTGAAAAGGGGTGTTTAGGATTTTATGAGTGGCCTTTATAGGATGTTATGAGAGGCATTGGTAGGATTTTAGGAGAGGGTTCTATAGGATTTTATGAGAGGGCTCTTCTGGATTTTATGAGGGGTTCTATAGGATTTTATGAGAGGGTTCTGTATGGGTTGTAGAAGTAGTAGAGTTGTACAAGGATTTAGAGAGTTTTGGGGCCAGAGCTTGGAGTTTGGCTTCAGCACCCAGGCACCATGAATTCTTGAAGGCGAGGCTCAGTTTGATTGAATGTTTCTCCGTGGTTATGGAGAGGAAGAAATATCGTGTTTCTTAAGCACAAAAGGCATTGTGACCAGTCCAGCAGCATCGTGATCGTGTTCCATGTTCACCATCATCAACAGCACCAAGGCGATTGCCGTTGCGATTATTGCCATTGTCGTCCTCACATCAGTGCCACCACTAGCATCATACTAGTTGCAGATACTCGTTTCTGCTGCTTCTCGCAACTGCGATGGTTTAGTGTCTACGATTACTACAACCACCGCGACCGCCACGATCACCACGACCACGACCACGGCGACGACCAGACTACACCAAGACCACTACCGTTTCGACGACACGACGACGAGGAGGTGGACAATGAGGCAGCTTTGTTGGGTTTTAGTACTTGTCTTACGTGCAGATGGGTCGTAGTAGATGCGCTGCGCGCTTAACCCGCACACCCATCGACCCCTAAACTCTTGAACCTATATGGCAATGGCCCTTCCACCATGACCACGAAGCTGCAGACTCTGAGCCTTCAAGCCGTAGAGTCCTAGATGAATCGTAAGGCGCCCGCCAGCTTAAGCTTCACCCTTTCCCGTCGCCAGAAGCCAAAGCTGTAAACTCAAACCCTGTTGAGCCCAAACCCCAAAGGCACGGAAAGCCGTGAACCCGTAATCCGCTGAGCCCGCGTTTCAATCTCTGGGCGGGCTCAAGGAGATTGCATTTCGCTGGCAGTGACTGGCATAGGCGGGCGGCCGTTGCTGGTGGCTTGGGCTTCAGGATGCTTTGGGCACTTAATGACAGCAGTAGCAGTAGCAGCAGCAGTAGCAGTAGTAGCAGTATCAGTAGTAACTGAAATAACAATAGCAATAGCAACAGCAAGTGTAGGTCCAAGTGTAGGAATAGCAGCCAGAGTAAGGCTATGCAGGGGTAATGAGGTGGTGGTGGTGGTGGTGGTGATGGTGGTGGTGGTGGTGGTACCAGCAGCAGCGGCATCACAGTTAATTCTGAAGAAGAAGAAGAAGCACTTATCCTCAGTATGACAGTACGAAGATTGCTGTGACTAGTTCCTGGACCAACAACACCATGGTAGTTTTATGATGGCAAAGACACTGGTATTCGTAAGTCTTCGGCCTCGGAGGTTGCCGGGCTGAACTACGTTGAGGTAACAGCTCAGAGCTCAGAACAGGCCTTATGTGGAGGATGTGTTAGATGTATGTAGTGTTTGCGTGGCGCACACATGGTCTTGGTCTCGACCAGGGTTTGACTACTTTAGTATGAACCCTGGGAAGGACATTGATTTAAGACAAACATCCATGCTCAAGTTGTTCTGAAGTTGGCAATTGGCAGGTTTAAGAGGTGGGGCTCGTGTTTTTCCCGATTGGCACGTGATATACCTCGCCTGGAGACCTTTTGAGAATCCTACGAAGAACTAGTAGTGTGGCTCAGCTATAACTGATGGCAACACATGTTTGCAGCACCCCTGGGAAAGCGGAATCATGAGCATAGCAGCACCGGCAAGAGCAACGAGTGCAAAAAGTGCTAAAGCAATGAGTACGGTTTAAGAGCAGGCCTGCAAAGAGCGAGATTGAAGCATTGCTAGAACCACAGCTGGAGTGCATTCATGAATCGCAGAATAGAAGATCTTCGTATTGGAGCTTTCAAGACTCCAACCCCGACGCTAAACCTTTCACTTTCACTGTCCTGAATGAAGGACTCAAGTGACAAGACCCACCCTGACATCTACACTCACTCCGAACACCTAGACTCGACACTAAGCTCAAACCCTAAGCCCTCCAAGAGCCCAGACCCACAAAAGCAACCTACACCCCCTCCCCAATCCGAATATGTTTAGACGAACTCCGACAGCTTGAACTGAACTTTAAATCCCCACACCCCGAAGCAGAACCCCTACAGTGTAGAGGTCTGAAGAACTAGTAGCCAGGTTCCTTCAGATCGTCGCTATAACCCTATACTACAGGATATACCCCAGAACCCAATTTTAACGATTCAGGCCTCCACATAGAACAAAAAAACAACTCACCCCAAACCCTGAACCCTAAACCCTGAACCCTAAACTCCGACAAGTCCCTGGCTAAGGCCCGGCGTGCACTGATTAAGTGGGGACGGAGTGTGCAGAAGATCGACTCACCACCGGAGACTCGGATTTAGGGTTTTATTTAGGGGCCATCATACCCTAAAGACTATACATCAGATTGCCTTAAACCTGAACATGAACACAAGACCAGAGGCCCGTAAGTAAGCTCATAATAATCCTGAAGCCATAAAAACCCTAAACCCAAAACCCTAAACCACCTAAACCCTGAACCCAAACCCCAAATCTCCCCCTCCGGTGGCTCCGATCCTGCGCGTCTGACACCGGGGGCGACATCGTTATCGCCGCACGGCGGAGGCCCCTCGCTGCGCGCTTCTCACCTATCGGAGGCCGGGTGGGGCGGGACACCATGGACCTGTGGTTCAACCGGATTCCTCCCCAAAAGGTTGTTGGGGTTCAAGCGGGGTTTCGAATGGATGTATGGTGTAGGAGGGATTGCAAGGTTTAAGGTTGGGCTTGATCCTTCCCCCTCTGCCCCCCGCTCCCAAAAAAAGTTTGTTCTACATGTGGGTTTTATCTTCTGAAATTCACGCATCCTAGAAACGAATGTCCACAAGCTTTGCGTTAAAGCCCACAACACAAACAGCCCACACAAAGAGTAGTGGTACCAAGAAAAACCATTCGATGTTTCGGGTTTAGGGCGAAGTATAAGACTGGTCGTGCCTTCCCCAAGCCCGAAACCCAAGGCCCTAAACCCTAAACCCTAAACCTAAGCCCTTGGATGTGTAGTCGGCATCTTGGATGGCCTCTGCACGTGTTGCCCTCCCCTCCTTGGGAGTTATAATTCCTCAGACCGGGTTTGATGGCGTCAGGGTTGCTATAAGGGTACTATCAAGGCTTATAACCCTAAACCCTAGCCCTAAACCCCTAAACCCCTAAACCCTAAACCCCTAAACCCTAAACCCCTAAACCCTAAACTTAACCCTAAACCCTAAACAGATAGGGTTCCGGGTTTGAACTGGAGTTCATGAGTGGGAGTCCGCAGGCTGGTTGGCTCTCCTTGCTGCGGTTGGCGGCAAGAGGCGGCCACTGTGTTCTCGCCATGGAGGGTGCAGGAGGGGACCGGAATAACCATTAATCATATTCCCTTGTAGCCATGCGCCAAAACCTCAGCCCTAAACCGAAAAGCCCAAACGCTAAATCCCCTAAACCTAAAAACCCGAAACCCTACCTGTTTTAGAGTAATCTCTTCGTTTGGGTTTGCACAGTAAAACAAATGAGCAGGATCTTCGAAGGCCCCTTCACTTTCGTGTGCGTTGACGGAACATTTGTGGGCAGCTGTTCCTGAGCCTTGAATCTCTGAGCACCTCAAGTCCTAACATTCCTCATAGATAGCATTATCATCCCCCCAAGCCTGGTTGTCCGGCTCTTTGCTGGTCTCAGCCGTGGGACATTGAAGTGGCTGCAGGTTTAAGGGTCGGGGTTTTGCTGTCCAAGGATGACTCAATGACTGGTTCGGTGCATTCTACCAAAGGTAAGGGTTGCACCAAGGCCCACGACACTGCGCTTGAAGCTTTAGAGCCAAAGACTAAGAAACATTGGCATTCAAAGCCTAGGAAAGATCGTGTTGTGTACTGAGTTCGCTGATGCCAATTGTGTCTCGCACCTGCCGCAACCCGCTTTTGACCCGTGGCTCTTGTAGCAGCTGCTAGACATACACAAGAGCATGACATGAGCGACACACCGCCAGAGCCATCACAAGAAGCGCCTGGGATTCGGTTGTTACGTTTTGGGGACCAGTGCAAGACGTGCAAGCGAGAAGCTCACCATCTGGCAGCCGGAACCACAAAGCTTCGAGCAAGAGTCCACAGCACACACACACGCACAAAAATACCTACCTCGCACCCCACACTCTCCACACCATAACCGACACTGCCACACGCTAAGCCCTTCAAATCCCTAAGCCGCCGTCAATCCCGAACACCATTCACTTGGGCTTCTGCTCGTTGTAGCAGCTCGTGGATAGCGATGGAGCAGTTGATAGGAAGAGCCCCTCGGCAAGTAACACCTAGAAGATGTTCTCATCTTGGAATCTGCAATAACATGCAATAACACTATACCCTCCCTACTTCCATTTTCATCTCTTCAAGTTATTAATCCACTTTATTCGCTGCATGCACTTGTTTGGTTCGATTGCGGGCCACACAGAGCCCCCAGAGCAATCCTTTTGTTGGCTTGGCTTCGTGCACGGACCAGTCCACAAGTGTGACAAGACACCCTAAAGCCCTCTACTTCTGGGTCTTTGAGCCAGTGGGAAACCTGACTCCTGGAGGGGCAATCCCTGGACCCCAACAGGGCAAACACTACTCTAGCGATGATGCTTAGCAGGCGCACAGGGGCCGTGATGATATCACATGAGTACAGGTCCTTGCGCCAGGTATGAAGTGGACACTCAAGCCGAAAACCCTTGAAACCCTAAAAGCACAGACTGAGGCCAAGTTTCCGGCCAAGCCAGACCCTCGGAGAGCTTCAAAGGCAAAGCCGATGAGGGTTTAGGGTTAGGGGGGCTTAGAGTTTTCGTTGCTTGCGGGCTACACGGCTTCAGGGGTTTACGGCAGTTGAAGTTGGCTTGACTTGCTGCGAGGGCTTTTGGGCTTGTCGGATGAATGGAATTCATGGTATGTTCAGATTTGGTCAAACAGGAGCTCATTCTGCGAACGATCCCTGAGAGCGACACTCTTTCTAAATGGCAACTGGCTATCGCAACCCGAAACCCTCGACATCAAGCAAAAGCACTAGACATCACTACTGTGAACGTTTTGCGGGCCAGCCTTCCGAAGCTTGCACCGAGATGCGTCAAGAATGAGATACACAACATCCTCACGACGTTTGGGCCCCAGCTGTTGTGCAGGATTTCCTTATTTAAGCCGGGTTTCAGGAAAAAGGTACCCTTATTATTAAGGGGTTACTGGGGAACCTAGTTGTTGGGGAGCAGGAGGTTCAGAAGAGGTGTGAGGTTAGCACCTTCTTCCCCAATCGGGTCCACTGGTGCGGTCCGACGCGGGCTTCCTGATTTATGACCGTAGAGTAGGGGGTTTCGAAATTTAGTGCTCACTGGCTTCGGACCAGTGGAACAAGCCTAAGGCTTCCCATCTACTTGAAGGTTCACCATAGTTGTAAGCAGTGCCGGGTTGTAGTTATAGCTATTGGGCTAGTTCGAAATACAAGCCACAGCTACCTTACGTCAAACTTATCCGTGGTCCTGAAGTATCTGCTCACAGGTTAATCAGGGATTACCAGAATCTCCTGAGTGCGGCTTTCCCGCACAGTCCTCTCGCACCCCATCATCTAAACCTTTTAAAAAATAATTAGGTATACTTCAAGGGGCCACCCTAAAACCACAAGAAATGGCCTGCTAAGGTTCGTTCAAGGTGTGGCCTGGGTTTAGAGTTGCTCCAAGCCTGTTTCCGAATCCCAAAACCCCATGCAAACCGGGCACTGCAGCTCGAACATGACCCCTCTTCAGATGCTTCAGTTCGTTATCCTCATCCCCAAAGCCTACATAGCCAGCAGGAAGGAGCTTCAAATTTAGGGCCGCCTCGTGCAAGTTCAAAATCCTAGAGGCCGGCAACGCGAAAGATCGATAGATCGATAGATAGGTAGGTAGGTAGGTAGGTAGGTAGGTAGGTAGCTATATATATATATATATAACCATAACCCCCGTAGAAACCCTACAACCTAAATCTAAGAGCCCTAAACCCCAGACCCCTCAACCCTGAACCTTTTCGCTGCTTGGGAACGACCCACAGGCTTCGGTTGACCAGGCCGACCCATGGCATCAACGGCACAGAGGCTGGGAGTCACTACTAGGGCTTTTCGGGTCCCTGAGTAGTACCCTTTTGCCCTTTTTATTTTAGGGCCCCCGTTACTAAAACCGAATAGTAGGACAAAGGGTACCCTGATTATAAAGAGGCTACTCAGGAACCAGGGCTTTTCGGGTCTTCAGAAGGTTTGGTGCTTACCCCACCTAGTCTTGGCACAGCTACAGTACTCGGTTGTGGCTCGTCTTTATTGTGCAACCTACAAGGGTTTTGGAGGGGTTCCGATTTTAGTGTTTAGGGCATTAGGATGTTTTGGGCTGTAGGCTAGTAGGGTTGAAGTTTAGCACAAGTAGGAGTTGTCCCGTATCCTGGTCCCTTTAAGGGCCTCTGACATAGTGGGCTGCTATGCGCAAAGGTTGAAGCATGCTCCCTAAAATCCTACGACCACAACAGATATTCGTCAGACCCAGAAAAGCATGTTGGCGAGGCGAAATTCCACCTAGAGTCGCTGAAGTCGCCGGCAGCCCAGCTGGTTCGCGCAGCATCGCAATGCCTGGATGCATGCCTTTACTTGACAAGCATGCCGAGCCAACAGTTTAACCCATTTCAGTTGGAGCTTTCTAGCGATGCCTGGGGGTTGAAAATTCGAACTCCGATAAAGCTTAGACTAGAAGACAAGCCAGTCCTATGACACTGAGAGCATCAACTAAAATTTACCTTGCAAGAGTCCGTGGTTTTGCTTTTAGCCTTTCGCATGCAAGACCCGGGTCCTCGAGATCTGGGAGTCTCATGCCTTTCACAGCGGGTTTGGGGTTTAGGATGTGAGAGTGTCTGAGTTTCAGGGTTTTAGTCTTTGGGAGCTGGGGCTTGGGCTGCAAAAGAGCAAAGCTTTAGTCATCTCGTCTTGCACCTCGGGTGAAGGGTTGTGGCCTCGCTCTTTTGGTTGAAACAGGAGCCCTTACGGGAACCCTTACAGGGACCCCGGAGAGGAACCTGTAGAGGAACCTAACCCTAGAATGGACTTAAGCTGCCCACGCCGGGGCAGAATCCCCCAAAACTGCAACCCCACAACCCTCAACGCCTAAGACACCTAAATCCTAAAGCCCTCCGCGCATACCGGGTTTTGAAGAGAGATCTGGTGTGCCTGCAGGTTCCAGCGACTGTTTGAGGAGTTAACGTCTGGGCCCTGGGGAGGGTTTAGTGAGGGAGCCGGGCTTTATGAGGGTTCTATTAAAAGTTTAAGGTTCGGTGTGATGTTGGGGATTTGCCTTGGTGCTGCTGCTGGTGTCATGTTCTTTTTTTTGCTGCCGTTGGCAGTATGCATATACCTTGTTTGTGTTATCCTATCATCTCTTTTGTCTGTTGTGGTAGCTGGTGTTGTGTACGTTTAGCCGTTTAGCCTTCTTGCTGGGTGGGATCTTGGACTCTCAGGGTTGAGGGCAGGGCACAACACGCAGCCAGTGAAAGAAATCTCCCAAGACCTAAATGGCCGAAATCAAACTCGAAATCAAATTCTTCGGACCGAGTTCTTGTTTTGGTTCTCCCATGTGGTACAAGGGTTAAGGTTTGGCTTAAGTTTATGGGGTTCGCAGTTTTGCGATGGGGGAGGGAGTTGCAAGACACTCAAGTCGCAAGCCTACTCGCAAGCCCTGCAAGTTTACCGGAGAACTACACATAGGCCCCTAAGTAGTTCCTTTTCGGGATTATACTTAGAATCCTATAAGGTAATCCCAAAAAGGAACTACTTAGAGGCCTATGGGTACACATTGTCTCAGCAACCCGCAGGCCGAAGCCCTAGAAACTCGAACAGACACATCGCATGACCTGCAAGGCCCGCGAGCCTAAACCCGAAGCCTCGTGGCCTTTGGAGCCCAAACCCCCAAAAGTCTCACTTCCTCGTCTCAGGTTACTAGGTGTATGTAGAAATAAGCTTTATTGGCACTTTTTTCTGCAATGTCCTTAATCCCACCGGGATCCTCCACTTACCCTCTATTATACCCTGAGTGCCTACTATTCAAAACTACAAGGAGGGTACTGGAGAATGTTTGTTGATTCAGAATTTCATGAAACTATACTATGTCAGACTGTGCCATACTATATACTATATATCATGCCATATAGTTAGTTAGAATATCATAAACAGAAGAAGAGGTTTTTTGTAGGTACATCCACGAGCTCCACGAGTTCGACATCGTCGCATACCTCGGGCCTTTTCTGGAGGCTCCGTTCTGAGTTTAATTCACGCTTATCCGTTGATCCAATTTTTCTAGTGTCTTAAGGGCGATGCCATGTAAATATGGGGCTACCTCCTAGTATTTGCAGGGCTTAGCACGTTTTGTTACCGCTTGTAGGGTTTAGGGGTCGGGTGGTTCGGAGAGAGATCATTCAGCCAATTGGCCTTTAAGGGTCATAGGTGCTTAGGGTCTATACGAGATCTAAGGCTGTAGCCGCAGGGGTTCGAGGATCCGAGCAGGCTCCGCTCAAGGAGATCTCTGTCAGGAGATTTTCGGCGCTCGCCCGCGCGCCAATCCTAGACTCCGAACCCTCAACCCTGACCCCAAAGTCCGACGCCCAAAGATCAAGTCTCCACCCCGTAGCTGCGCAAAACCGGAAGCTCCTACCCTATTAAGCCGCAGTTCCTTGGCAAATCATGTTGTGTAAGTCAGAAGAATACCTCCCAAACCCCTGAGTCCAAAGTCTCGCGATTCACCCTTAGAGTTGCGGGACTTAGGAGTCATAGGGTGTAGGGTTTGTTGTTTAGGGTTTCTCGTTTAGTTTAGGGTTTAGGGTTTCTCGTTTAGTTTAGGGTTTGGGGTTTCTCGTTTAGGTTGGGGTTTGGGGTTTAGGGTTACGGCTTCGGGGTGGCAGGTGATCCAGTCGGAGGCCACGTCAGGTGAGCTGACCGCGGTGCCCTGTCGGAAGTGCTTTGATTTGCCAGGATGCCATTACTTGTATGGGGCTACTATAAGTGCTTTGATTTGCCAGGATGCCATTACTTGTATGGGGCTACTATAAGAATACTGTGGGGGTTATTATAAGTCTGTAAGTCTATAAAGGTTACAAAGCAATGCTATTAAGGTCATTGAAAGAGTCACAACAAAGAGGAAGTGCAAACTGATATATTGTAAGGGTTACTATAAGACAATACAAGGGTTACTAACAGGAATCCGTTTTGCTAGTACTTAGGGGCTGGGGTAGGTAACCTTTAACCTTGTCGGGTACATAAATTCCCAGCAGACTCAAAAGAATATGGTTTTTGGATCAGGTGCTCGGACGAAGGGGACCCGTGATCAGTGGACCCACTTGATACAAGGGCCTTATACTCGGATCGCCGTTATGAATCTTATGCGGGAGGGGAGTTTGCTAATCAGGGATCTGCAGTAGTTATGTATTGTTTTTTGCTGATTGGTGCTCTTAGCATGCCGGCAAACTGGCGTCACTTCCTGTTCGCTAATGTTATGTATACATGTATATATGTTTACACATGCACATACTTCCTGCCGATGTGATTCTATTACTTGATTCTCATACCGTAGTGTTTATCTACACACAGACATTCGTAAACGCACACGCACACACACACACACACACACGCACACACACGCACACACGCACATGCACACATACAAACACACACACACACACGTACATATGTATGTGTATACATATACACAAACAAATATACATATATGCGTACGTTTTTGCCTATATACATATACAGACGCATATTCATGTGAATGTGCAGGTATACATGTTGAGCATATGTACGCATGCATGTATGTATGTATCTATCTACGTATCTGTGTGTGTGTGTGTGTGAATTTGTATAAATCTATATATACACATCTGTGTATGCACATGCATATACATGTATACATACATACATACATACCTACATACATACATACATACATACATACAGACATACAGACATACAGACATACAGACATACAGACATACAGACAGACATGCATACATACATACATACATATACACTTACATACATACATACATACTTACATACAGGCATACATACGTGAAAAAGACATATCCTAACATAACATAGCATAAATACATACGTACATACATACATACATACCTACATACACACCTACATGCATGCATACATACATACATACAGACAGACGGACATACGCACATACATACAGCACGCATACATACATACATACATACATGCATACCACTACATTACATATCATAATATACCATATCAGTACATAACATAGCAGTACATAACATTGCATTACATGACATTACATCACCTTACATTACATACGCATGTACACGCACATACATATACATATACATATA
>CAJNJA010013871.1:0-12177 GCA_905231915.1 Symbiodinium necroappetens | reverse complement strand
ATAGGTCCCTTAAAGGAACCCTTATAGAGCCCTTACAGATCCCTCAAAGGAACCCTTATAGAGGCCTTACAGATCTTATCAGAGAGCCTTTCTAGACACATCTCGGGCTTGCGCACCATGGCCGCACCCCCACCCCCTTCCTCATAAGGGATACTCTTGGGGCTCCTGCTTAGGGTTCTATATGAGGGTTCCTTTGAGGGTTCCTTTAAAGGGTTCCTTTAAAGGGGCTCCCTAAGCCCTAAAACCCTGAACTTTTTTTTGGAGTCCCCAGACCCCCCAGCTACACTTTATTGTAGCCCTTGAACACCTTTGTAATGAGGAATGCTAGGCCCTTTGAGAGATAGTCGGGGATTCTGGTATCCCCTAAACCCTAAACCCCTAAACCCCGAACACTGAACCCTAAACCCCTAAACCCCTAAATCCTAAACCCCCAAAACCCCTAAACCCTGAACCCCTAAACCCTAAGGCCGAGTGGGCCTCTGGGTTTCGGGGTTTAGGGTTTAGGGGTTTCGGGGTTTCGGGGCTTCGTCAGGGTTCATATTATTATATAAGGGGCCTTCACAGGGCTGCCGGCAGGCGTGTCTGGGCGGGCGCAGGGTGGGGGTCGAGGGGTCCGGGCCACCTTTTCGCCACCTTTGGAGTTGCGGTTTAGGGTTTAGGTGTTTAGGGTTTAGGGTTGTTCGGGTTTCGCATTGGCAAATTTAGGGTCGTATGATTTTTTCTGGTTCCAAGGGATTCCGGAACTACAGCCATTGTGGTTGAACGGGCATTTAAGCAACCAGAAGGATGGAGAAGCGGTTCAAGGTTTGGCGCTTAGAGTGTACTTGGAGGTTCATGCAAGATAGCAATACAGCTATAAGTACCTTAGCTGGGGTTACAACATTCTCTAGTAGAGTTACCTGGGTTATAACCCCTGTTACCAAGTCCCATGATCCTCCAAAGGCCCCTGATCTGACAAGCAGCCGGACGACTCTTGTAAGTCCCATGCCCTAAACCCCAGCCCTAAATACTAAACCCTCTAAGTTCTGAAATTATCCTACGTCCTGATCTGTAAGCCGTGACGCACCATACTTGTCCGGGATGACGGGGCTTCGTAAGGTGGACAACTATGACTATGAATCGAGCTATAGTTTCGGGTTTACTTGGAGGTTCATGGGACTTAGTAACTATGATCATACACAAGGTAGCTCCACTTATAACCCTATTTACAAAGTCCCGTGATCCTCCAAGTAGGGATCGCCAATACTTGGTCCCCTCAACCCTGAACCGTACGACGCCTACTGACTAGGTCCTTGAAGGTGCAGGCTATGAAGTCCCAAACCCGGCCCCCCCCTAAAGCCGGATTCCTCAACAGGAGCCTGGTGACCTCAGACAAACCCCTAAACCCCTAAACCCTAAAAGCCGAGTGTTCGGTTCTTTGAGCTTGACGTAAGCCTAGAAGCCCGCAACCTGAGATGTCCACCCGAAAGCCGTGCCCACCCCATCCTGAAACCACAAGGGTAGCTAGTTCTCTAAATTAGGGTCCCTTGTAGGGTCCCTTTTCATAAGGGTGCCGCACTATATTGGGTCCTAAACACGGACCAGTAACTTACAGACTAACCACAAGTTGGCGAGGAACTGTACCGGAATGCCTACAACCTTGTTTTGCACAAGCCGCGAGCTTGCAGTTTAGGGTTTTAGGGTTCAGGGGTTCCGGTTTTGCAGGTCGGGTTGAGGGTTCAGTGGTTTAGGGTTTAGCGGTCTAGGGCTCAGGGGTTTGGGTTTAGGGTTTAGGGGTTTAGGGTTTAGGTTTTAGGGTTCAGGGCTTTGGGGTTGGAGTTTAGCATGTGGGTCGTGTCATGGGGCTTCGTCAGGCTGCTTTGTCGTTTGAGCATCAAACCAGACACAGGCCCTGAAGCATACATGCTTGGAGGTTCATGGGTAGTTGTAAGTGGAGTTTTAATTCCTGCAATATGGGTTATGACTATAGTTTACTTACTTATAACCCTACTTAGGGCTTAGGGCCTTGGGTTTAGTTCAGTTTAGGCTTTAGGGCTTCGGGTTTAGGCTTATAACTATAGTTATCCTACTTGTCCTACTTATAACCCTACTCATGACTATAGTTATCCCACTTAGAACCCTACTTACAACCGTAGTTATCCTACTTGTCTTGCTTTTTACCTTGCTTATAACTATAATTCCCATAGTTTAGGGTCCTTAAGGTCATGCAGGATTTATATCATCAGCAGTAAGTCCTTTAATATGGGTTAAAAACTAAACTTTTTATCCTGCTTTCTACTTTAAACCCTAAACCCTAAACCCTAAACCCTAAACCCTAAGCCCTAAACCCTAAACCCTAAACACTTATAGCTACCCATGAACCCCCCAAGAGCCTGTCCCTCCCGAGCCAGAGCCTGAAACGCGAAACCCTAAGCGCTGAAGCAGGGTTTAGGAGTTTAGGGGTTTAGGGGTTTAAGGGTTTAGAGGTTTAGGATTTAGGGTTAAGGATTTAAGGTTGAGGGTTTAGGTTTTATTTTATTTTAGGGTTTAGGGTTTAGGCTTCTTCAGAGTCCAAAATGCTCTTAACCTCAAGCTGTAGGCACTGATACGGCTCAATGCGAGTTTGTTTTGCTTCAGGGTCACCGGCAGCGTTCATGATTCGGTAGCATCCCTAAACCCTAAACCCGAAACCCTAAACCCCTAAAACCTAAAATAAACCCTAAATCCTAAACCTTAAATCCTAAACCCTAAACCCCCCAAAAAAGAACCCTCAACCCTAAACCCTAAACCCTAAAGCCCTGAGCCCCAAAACCCTAAACTACCCTACTAAACCCTAAACTCCATCAGCCCTAGGCCCGAAGGCAGCAAACCCGAAAGCCCTAAGCCCTAAGGCCCTAAGCCCTCAACTTGATAAGGCCGGAAGTCGAAAGGTTCAAGACTTTCTGTTTTTTTTTTAGCTTTCGGCTCGGGGTTTAGAGCTTTCGGGTTTCGGGCTTTAGGGTTTGGGGATTCAGGGTTTTGGGGCTTAGGGTTTAGGGTTTTAGGGTTTAGGGATTCAGGGTTTTAGGGTTCAGGGTTTTAGGGTTAGGGATTCAGGGTTTTGGGGTTTAGGGTTTAGGTTTAGGGTTTAAGGCTTAGGGTTTAGGGTTTAGAACCCCGAACTTCCAACCTTAGGCCTCAACCCTGCGGCATTCGAGGATAGAAGGTGTACTATGCAGGATCACACATATACCATATATATATATATATATATTTTTTTTTTTGATATTGTTGGTGTTCGTGGGGGTTTACAGACTCATAAGGGTTGTATAGTGCAGTGTTTTGGGAACCAGGGGACGTTGCAAGTAAGTCATACGGCTAGGGTAGTTGTTTTTGCTCCGTACAACCTTTTCACAGACACTCCAAATAACTCCCTAAACCCTAAACCCCTAAACCCTAATCTCCTAAACCCCTAAACCCCTAAACTCCCAACCCGTAAACTCCTGAGAAGCAATGGACCAAGGTACGGGGAGCTTCTGTACAACGGCGTCCAGGCAACTCAGGGGGGGCGTGCAGCGCAGTTGCATGTCCGAGAGTCTTCAGGTCTCCTCCTTTCGGATTTAGGGGTTTAGGGTTTAGGGTTTAAGGGTTTAGGGTTTAGGGTTTAGCACTAAACCCTACAGTGTACTACAGCTACCGAGAGCCATTGAGAGCCCATCCCCTTCTCAAGCGAGTCTTCTGAGAAGTGATGTTGCCGACTGCAAAATCTTCCTTCTTTTAGGGCGTTCATCTTGGGATCCCTTTAAGGGGCCTTAATCTTGGGAGTAAGGGCCTTCCTGTTGCGAGCTACTACAATCCCATCGCACTAGAGGTAATATAGGGGTTCTGGAGGTTCCTTATTGTAATCATAGCACAAAAAACCCCGAACCCTGTTCTAATTATTAAGGCCCCTGTAGTAGCGCCGCGGCGGATCGAAATCGGGGCAGAAATTATCGGACACTTCGATTTAAGGTTAGGGTTTAGGGCTGACATGTTTGTGGATCTACGCAATGTGCGGACGTGCGTTACGAGACACATATCCTGGTATCCTCGATTTCCACGAAGTGCTCGACATCGATTGGCAAGACAGCCGTGAGTTCCAACCCTTTTGGAATCCCAGCGCTCCCGCCACCTGGAGTTACACTTGAGCTGCGCGCGCGGGTGCGAGATCAGGTTGACGCTTCAGCGAGAACTGCCCGCCGTGAATGCGGGGACTGGCACAAGCCCCCGAGTTGCCCTGGTCTGGATGAAGAGACGCGACGGGGCATTGCCAGTGCCAAGGATACGGTACTTCTGCAGCAGGTGCGGGACCACCTTGAGCATGTCTCTCTGAAACCCCAAGCCCATAAACCCTAAACCCTAAACCCTAAACCCTAAACCAAAACCCTAAACCCCAAACCCCAAGCCCAAAAATCCTAAACCCCTAAACCCCCAACTCTAAGTCTCTCTGGTGGACCAACTTTTGCATGTGGCAGTGAATTGCAGAACCCTGAACCCCACGCCAGGCTCCTGTGATTTACTGCGGTTTAGGGTTGTAACCGAAACCCTGAACCCTAGACAGGCTAAACCCGAAGCTAAACCCTAAGCCCCAAACCCCGAAAGGGATCCTCATAGAAACCATAAGCCTAGACAGGTATCGGACAAATACATGCCTTAAGGTAGGGCTTGTCTCAATTCGATCCATGATTGGGATCTCGTGGATCTGAGAAGGGTTGCCAGGGCTTTACGAGGTGCGCGAAGGGTGTTCAGAAGGGTTTCGGGTTTAGTTTGTCTTTTTTTTGAGAGGGGGGGGTCAGGGACGGTTAGGGCTAGGGTTTGGGGTGTAGGTTTTAGGTTTAAGGGTTAAGGGTTTCCTGGGATTTCCGAGGCCGTTCGGGGCTTAAAGTCTAGTATCACAGTGACAAGACCCGCACCCTGCTTGAAGGATCGGCGGACGTACTTAAAGGGGCATGGGATTGCGTACCGGGGTTTTAGGGTTCCCATGAAGGGCACTGCAAGGTTCAAGAAAAATCTAACTACACCTGCGATGGGTTATAACCCCAGCCAAGGTACTTAGAACGGTACTTCCTAAGTCCCGTGAACCTTAAGTAGTGGTTAACATGCAAGTAGTACTACAAGCACCACGGGTTTAGTAGGGTTCAAGAGTGTAGGATTTCTGGGTTTAGGTTCCGCTTTTGACGCTAGGGCTTCAGGGTTTAGAGACGCAGTTCAGGATTTCATTTCCAGGCGTCAAATCATGTTCAGAAGCCCTCTCCGTTGCGAGAATATTCGTCACTTGTACAGGGTACCCTAAACACTAAACCCTAAAGGTAGGGAACTCCAACAGGAACTCTGACAGGAACCCGGTCCTTTGAGTATGAACTTTAGGTTTAAATCTCAAGCCCCAAACCGCAAATCCTCAACCCTAAACCCTAAACCCTAAACCCTAAACCAAATCCTCAACCCTAAACCCTGAGCCTTCTGACCACAGCCCGGCCAAGAGGGCCTCCTAGCGGAAGCAAGGAGAAGGGCCTTCAAAAAAAAATTCTACGCCTTTCTGAGCAACTCTTATAGAATCATCAAAACTAACCCTTGAAGCAGCCCTAGACATGCCCGAAATCCTCAACTCTTGTAGAAACTCTTATAGAGGCCTTTAAAAGACCTTCAAAGGAAAGCCTTAAACCTCCCCCGACATACCCGAAATCCTCAACCCTTGTAGAAACTCTTATAGAGGCCTTTAAAAGACCTTCAAAGGAAAGCCTTAGCCCCTCCCCGACATGTCCCAGAGCGTTGTCGCGGATCACTTGAAGATCGTTGCGCAAAGCTGTGTGGATTGCACTGTCCTCAGGTTCCTTTAGGGGATCCTTATGGGGCTTGGAGGGTTTAGGGTTTAGGGTTTACGATTTTTATGGGGTTTGGAGGGTTTAGGGTTTAGGGTTTACGATTTTTATGGGGTTTGGAGGGTTTAGGGTTTACGATTTTTATGGGGTTTGGAGGGTTTAGGGTTTAGGGTTTACGATTTTTATGGGGTTTGGAGGGTTTAGGGCATAGGGTTTACGATTCTTATGTTTTCACAAGGGTTTTGTCAGGGCTGACTGAAGGGTTCTTGAAGGGCTCCTTCAAGGGTTCTTTATCGGGTTTATATGTAGGCAATTGTCAAGATCATGGTCCTTTTTGGGGAAGCCTATGTACTTCTACCCTAGATTCTCTAGACCTTAGGGTTTAGGGCTCATAGGGTTTATAGAGTTTTGGGTTTAGGGCTGAGGGTTTATGGGGTTTATAGAGTTTAGGGTTCATAGAGTTTAGGGTTCAGGGTAAACGTTCGACCCTATACTCGTGACATGGCACCTTCTAGTTTGGGAGTTCAAAAGGGGCCCAAGTGTTGGCAACCACCCATACGGTTGCAGTCCCTTTAGACCTGAAGCCCCAAAACCCCCAAAGCCCTAAACCCTACTCCCTAAATCCTAAGCCCTAAACCCTAAACTCCCTAAACCCTAAGCCCCAAGCCCTAAATACAAGCCAAAACTCGAACCCCAGGACCCTCCACGGTCTAAGCCCACCGAGGCCCCCAGCCCATGGCTACTGCTTGCGGTTCATGGGTAGTGATACGTAGGGTTATCAGTCGGATAACTATAGTTATAACCCATGTTAAAGGACGTATAACTCCACTTCTAGCCCATGAACCTCCAAGTACCATTATGGAAAAAGGTGCCCAAAGCCATGACAAGGATGGTCTTTTGGGGGCCCAATTCCATAATCGTAGACCAAATGGACCCTCTAAGAGTTCGAAACAATGAGATGCGAACGCCAATCACTTTGACTTGGCCCTTTCGGGCTTTCGGGCTGCGGATGGCAGGGTTCAGGGTTTAGGGTTGGACGGGTTTAGGGTTTTCGATAGTTTAGGGTTTAGGGTTGGAGGGGTTTAGGGTTTTCGATAGGGTTTAGGGTTTGGGGTTGAGGGGTTTTCGGTGTTCGGGTAAAGAGACGGCTCTGAAAACTTATACTTTACATCCCCGCATCTTCCCTGTATGTTTGGACTATTGTCTGCCTCAACGCCCAGTTGGAATCATGTGACCCGTACAATACGGTTGAACCCCCGAATACAACACTTTACGTACTCTGGCGGCTTTGGGCCTAATGGGTTTCTTGAACCAGGAGCTTGCTAAGCTGCTAAAGCTGAATTCTGTTGATGATATAAATCCTGCATTACCTTAAGGACCCTAAACTATGGGAATTATGGTATGTCCCTTATTATGGGTAATGCAGAACCCAAAACCCTTTTACGGACTTTAGGGTTTAGGTTTTGGGGTGCAGCGTGTAGGGTTTAAATGACCCTAAGCCCTAAACTCAAGGCCTAGGCCGCTTCCACGGCAAACCCTACACCCGAAACTCCAAAATCTAACCCAACCCGAAACCCTAAACCCTAAACCCAAAACCCTATGAACCTTAACCCTAGACCCTAAACCTTAAACCCAAACCCTGCACCCTGAGCCCCAAAACCCCAAACCCGAAGCCCTAAACGTTAAATCCAAAACCCAAAGCACGCAACCCAAAACCCTAAACCCAAACCCCAAAACCAACAACCCTAAGCCAAGGCCCCGACGACCGACTGTTGGAAGAGTTGCGGCGCTCGCGTGCTTTTGGGTTTAGGATTTTGGAGTTTAGGGTTTGGCGTTTAGGGGTTGGGATTTCGGGTTTGGGGCTGAGGATTTAGTGTTTAGGGTTTGGAGTTGTTGGTCTTAGGCCGTTGCTCTTGGGACCTATTGACCTATTACGGTACGGGCCCTATACGCCCTAAGCCCTAAAACCCCGAACTTCCAGAGTCCATATGATATTTTGGTAGTTTGCCGTAGTAGATTACCAAGTGCCTTGCAGAGCCTTCGTTCCGATGTCATGCGGCCTTTTTTCGATATAGTTTCCTTGCGGGTTGCAGATTTTGGCCGGCAATTTCGACTTCTTTGGGGCTCCATGCAGACAGCATAGTGAAATTTTGATTAAGGAGTATCCTGTAAATCATGTACGGCTTCCATTTTGTGGTTTTGTGTTTAAGAAGGAGGGTTCTTTACTAGAGAGGTATTGAGGTGTCTTATCGAAGAAGAGCGACAACCAAAGGCCCTATCCGCAAACCCTGAACACTGAAACCTGAGCCCAAGCCTCCATGGGAGCCAGGAAGAAGCAGTGGGACGACCATAAGACAACGATGGCAGGGAGCTCTGGTCCAGCTGAGGTCAGTCCTTTGCTGAGGTTCCCTACTTCTAGGATCATGGGACATAGTGACTGGGGTTATAGGTAAGACTAAAGCTATGCTTACTTATAACTTTAATTACGGTACTTATAGCTTTGCTTGCTAAGTCCCCCGATCCTCCAAATACCAAAGAGCAGAGACATCGGGTTTGGGTATTTTCCAGAAGGGATTCTTGTGAAAGGGCTATTGTACTGGGCTTTGTCCATTCCCCTCAAAGCAACAACAAAGATCTTCTGAAAGCCTATGGAGACGTTGCAGAGCCTCTAAAGCACCCTGCAGACCCTGTGAGCCCTAAACCCTAAGCCCTAGTCTTTTGCGAAGACCTGCGCTGCCAAAAAAAACCTATCAGCGACTAGAGAGCCACAAAAAGAGTGAGTCAAGAAAGGGTGGGATGCAGAGTTTGAGGTTCAGGAGCCCGGGTCCCCAAGACAGGGCTTTAAGTTTTAGGGTTTGGGCTTTGGGGTTTCGGATGCCCAGGTGCTTAGGGTTCAAGCCAGGGAGGGGTTACCAAAGACGCCAATGCCCTGGCTGGGCGTTTTTTGTTACGACCCTACGTTGCGTGAAGCTCCGGGGATGGCTGTGCTGCCTGCGATCCTGGGAAACCCGACTCAGGGCTTAGGGTTTCCGGCCCCGAACCCTGAACACTCCTAAACCCTAAACCCTAAACCCTAAACACCCATGTAGCTCCAAACTTTCACCCTCTGACCTTCAATTTCTAAAACACCGGGGGATTTTTTTGGAGTTTTATCCCCAGACCCCTAAACCCCTAAACCCCGAAACCCCTAAAGCCCTAAACCCCTAAAGCCCTAAACCCCTAAACCCTAAACCCCTAAACCCCTAAACCCCTAGACCCCGAAACCCCTAGACCCCGAAACCCCTAGACCCCTAAACCCAAAGCCTGGTCTGATCTTCCGGCTTGTGTGCAGGTTCTGTAAAGATTCTCGAATACGGGTTCTTAAGAGCGCTTGAGGCTCTGTGGTTGAGATTTGTGGTTTAGGCTTTAGAGATTAGGGTTCAGGGTGGGATTAGGGATTTAGGGGTTTAGGGCTTAGGGAAAAGGGTTTAGGGTTTAGGCTTTAGGGATTAGGGCTTATGGTTTAGGGATTAAGGTTTAGGGCTTAGGCTTTAGGGATTAGGGTTAGGGTTTAGGGTTATAAGGAGGGTTTAGGGTTTGGACGTATATCCTTAAACCCCACTTAGGACACCTATAAGTCTGTTCATACTAAGTCCCTTAAGTGAGGCGACACCTTGAATTGCAGAAGGGATCCTGAATAAGAGATCCGGAAGCGCTATCATGTTGGAGTCGAGGGTCTTAATAACCTTAAGCCAACCCTCAAAGCCTACAGA
Source organism: Symbiodinium necroappetens (assembly GCA_905231915.1). NCBI lineage: Eukaryota > Dinophyceae > Suessiales > Symbiodiniaceae > Symbiodinium > Symbiodinium necroappetens. The sequence goes on along the minus strand of CAJNJA010013871.1, from coordinate 2,609 downwards.
AAAGATGCACATCGAATCCCTAACTCTGAACCCCTACAGCCTGAACCCAGAGGTCATGATTCGCGACATCCTCATGTACATGGATAGAAACTTCGTCACTCAGTACAAGAAGGCCTGCTGCCCGACTGTTCAGCGCCCCGGGATCCCAAACGTTCTTTAAACAAAAAGTGCTTTGTGTTACTTCTTCCAGCGTGCCATACCCTAAACACCAACACCAGATCCCTGAAGGTTTGCAGTGTCACTTCATTACCCTAAACCCTAAACCCTAAATCACACGGTTGCCGTGCTAGCTCCTGAACATGGAGCCCCGCCGTCAGGTGTCGGGCTTTTTGGGTTCTTCTTCAGACTTCAATTATTTCACGGTACCATACGAAGGAAGCATCAGGAGGCCATTGTATTTACGAAGGTTGCTATAGAGCCGTGTTAGGGTACCTTTACCTCAATTCCTGACTCTAAGAGCCCAGGTTTAGGGGCCCTGAACCCAAAAGCCCAAAACCCAAAACCCTAAATCCTAAACCGCTAAACCCCTAAACCCCTAAACACCTAAACCCCAAGCCTCAACCCCTAAACCCCTAAAGCCCTAAAAAACCCTTAAACCCTAAATCCCCAAACTCCGAAGCCCTAAACCCGAAGCCAGATCGAACCCAGAAACCCAACCCTCAGCCTCGCTGACGGTTTAGGGTTCAGGGCTTAGGGTTTAGGGTTTGGGGTTTAGGGTTTAGGGTTTGGGGTTTAGGGCTTAGGGTTTAGGGTTTAGGGTCGAGGGTTCAGGGCTTAGGCCCCCAACCCAAAAACTCGAAGCCCTAAACCCCAAACCCAAAACTCCAAATCCAAGGCCGAAAGCCCTCGAGCCTTCAAGGAACAGTTCAGGGTGAGAGGATGCCGGCCATAAAGCCCTAGCGTGCGGTACCTCCCAAAAAACCCTAACGTTTAAGTTTAGGGTTTCGGGTGCTGAAATCGAAACTGCGGAATTTAATACAAGCTGCCATGCTGTAAGTTTGTGTCCCTAAGCCCTAAGCCCCAAGCCCTAATTAAGCCCCTAAACCCGAAGCCCTAAACCCTAAAGCCCTAAACCCTAGACCCGAAAGCCCTAAGCCCTAAACCCTAAAAGCCCTAAGCCCTAAGCCCTAAACCCTAAACCCGAAAGCCCTAAGCCCTAAACCCGTAAGCCCTAAACCCTAAAGCCCTAAACGCCCTAAACCCTAAAAGCCCTAAGCCCAAAACCCGAAAGCCCTAAGCCCTAAACCCTAAAGCCCTAAACCCTAATATTCATAAAGCACCCGAGATCCCAGACGTTCTTTAAAAAAGTGCTTTGTGTTACTTCTTCCAGCATGCCATACCCTAAACACCAACACTTGCAGTGTCACTTCATTACCTAAACCCGAAACCCTAAACCCTAAAGCACGCGTTTGCCGTGCTCACTTCTGAACATGGAGCCCCGTCAGGTGTCGGGCTTTTTGGGTTCTTCTTCAGACTTCAATTATTTCACGGTACCATACGCAGGAAGCATAAGGAGGCCATCATTGTATTTACGAAGGTTACTATAGATCCGTGTTAGGGTACCTTTACCTCAATTCCCGAGTCTAAGAGCCCAGGTTCAGGGGCCCTGAACCCAAAAGCCCAAAACCCTAAACCCCTAAACCCCTAAACCCTAAACCCTAAACCCTAACCCCTAAACCCCTAAACCCCTATAAATCCTTAAACCCTAAATCCCTAACCCCAAACCCCAAAACTGAACCCCTAAACCCCTAAAGCCCTAAAAGCCCTTAAAACCCTAAATGCCCCAAACTCCGAAACCCTTAAACCCTAAATCCAAACCTTAAACGCTAAATCCCCAAACTAGGGTTTAGGGTTTGGGGTTCAGGGCTTGGGACTTAGGGTTTAGGGTCTAGGGTTCAGGGCTTAGGCCCCAAACCCAAAAACTCGAAGCCCTAAACCCCAAACCCAAACCTCCAAAGCCAGGGCCGAAAGCCCTCGAGCCTTCAAGGAACGGTTCAGGGTGAGAGGTTGCCGGCCATAAAACCCTAACGTGCGGTACCTCCCTTAAACCCTAACGTTTAGGGTTTCGGGTGCTGAAATCGAAACTGCGGAATTCAATACAAGCTGCCATGCTGTAAGTTTGTGTCCCTAAGCCCTAAGCCCCAAGCCCTAATTAAGCCCTACTAAGCCCTAAGCCCTAAACCCGAAGCCCTAAACCCTAAAGCCCTAAACCCTAAACCCTAAAAGCCCTAAGCCCTAAGCCCTAAACCATAAACCCGAAAGCCCTAAACCCTAAACGCCCTAAGCCCTAAGCCCTAAACCCTAAACCCGAAAGCCCTTTCCCCTAATACTCATAAAGCACCCGAGAGACCTTGGGAAGCCCAAGTGCCCTTCGCAGTAGCTTTCGGGGCCCCTCCAAGGGTTCCTTTTAAGTTGAGGGTTTTTTGGTTTTAGGGCTTTAGGGTTTTAGGGTTTTAGGGTTTTAGGGTTTCAGGGTTTTAGGGTTTAGGGTTTCAGGGTTTCAGGGTTTAGGGTCTTAGGGTTTGGGGTCTTAGGGTTTGGGGTTTAGGGTCTCATGGTTTAGGCTTGAGGGTCTAGGGTTTTGGGGTGTTGAAATAGCACGGTACTTT
>CAJNJA010013870.1:1243-12457 GCA_905231915.1 Symbiodinium necroappetens | reverse complement strand
GCCATGGATGCTCGTGCTATGTCTTCAACAGTGCCTCCTGTCGCTGCTCATCTGCAATCCAACAAATCATGGCAGAGTGGAGTGCAGCTGCAGCAGACCCGGATAGGAAGGCCGACGCCCACGAAACCAATATCTGCTTGCAGGGCTTGGAGCAGGTTGGCGCCCCGACCGGAGCACAATCTGCAGCCGAGCACACTGGGCAGCTTGGGCCAAAGACCAAAATAGACCAAGGATCTGGAGACACGCTTCCAAGTCTGTTGTTCGATTTGGGTCCGTTCTCTCTGATGATGCGATACCCTGCATCCCTGGCACTCCGATCGATGGTGACTTTCTTCTCGAACTTGGGTTGTAGAATCCAGTTCTCAATCAGTTTGCCTCCCATGCGGTCCATCATGTATGCGAGTCTGATCAACCCCTTCAAGGCTATTCCGTAACACATTTTCATGCACTCCTTGGCTGTGATTTTGTTGCGGTGCATGTACACATGCTTCAATACATGCACATACGTCCATGATGCGTCCGCTGGAACATCGTCAGGCGGAAGGGTGGTCAAGATGATGACCTGCATAGTGTAAGCTACTCGTGGTTCTTTACGAAGTCGGAAAGGTTCCGGAAGACCGCTGTAATTCGATGTAGCGCATTCCTTTACGACTACATTCTGGAAATAATCTGCGGTGACATTGATCTTCACGTGCTGCACTGCGTCGCAAAGTTGCTCCACCTTGCCGGATGTACACTCGAAGAAACGTACCGGAAGATCGTCTAGTTTGACGTCTCCATCTGGGCGATTGATGGTGATGGGGCGTGTTTCGAGTTTGAGCTTGAGTCCCTGGCCAGTGGTTTGTATAATTGTTTCGTCAAAAGTGAGTGACCCATCTTGCCCACTGAACTCTTGGACCAAGCCAAATATGTCAGCCCCTGGAAAGTCTGCCATAGCACAAGTCTAGATGGGAATGGCGAGCGGCTTCGAGCACGATGCTGCACGTCGCGACAGTTGCGGAAGTCGTAGTTCATCGAGGTTTTGTCTATGCTATTGTTTATGCTTTCGATTTTTGGTCATGCGCAAAGTACAAAGAAGTGCACGCCCACAGCGACCCGGTCCCCATACATATATATATATACACATACATACACACATACACACATATATAAACACAAGAACAGAGAGATAGATATACATATATATATATATATGTGTATATATAGAGTAATAGATAGATAGCTAATATAGCTATACATCGCAGTATATGTACAAGGTTTCGTTTCGAGCTTTGCGCTTGGGAACGCGGTTCGTCCTCGCCCCAACGGGAGGCTGCAACGACACTGTTGAGGATGCATCCTCAACAGCCTTTGGGCGGATGATGCGATGACAGTCCAGGCGATTGTGAGCAAGAAGCCTTCGGAGGCGTCCTCGGCTTTGGCAAGGCATCAGCATCGGTCAAGAGCACTGGCTTCACAAAACAGATGATGAGGCAGAGGGCTCTGCATACCAATGAGTGTGATGGCATTAACATGATCGAGGGGGCATGGCCGTTTGAATGCGCTGTGCTCGGCGTGAATAGCTTGCAGTTTGCATCTCTGCCCCATGAGGAACGAGGCACAAGCTATTCATGTTTCTGGACAAAAGTTCATGTATCACCTCGATGAAGGTGTTCTTCGAGCATCTAGGGAATGTAGTTGGCCTGATTCCATACGCAAGAGGAATATCCTGCATGTTTGTAAGCCTAATTGTGCTTTGCAGTTGAATGCCATGCAATTGTGACAGTTGTGTGTGGCACGTCCTCATCAGGGGCGGCAGCGACTCGTCCATGACGGCCATGGTCTTGATTTTCTGCAGAGATAGTGTGCGGCCAAGACAGCTTTACTTTGTGCTAGTTCCATCTTGGCCCGCTTCTTCTTCTCTTCTTCAGATTTCCGCTCTGCTCGATTTAGTTCCGCGCGAGTGCATACGGCCAGTTCGCATGCCGCATGCTTAAATTTGGCAGCGTGCTGATCTGAGTGCAGCGAAATTCAAACATATATATATATATACATACACATACATATATACACATATACACACACACACACGCATAAATACAAAATTCAACATATACGCGTGTATGTGTATGTGTGTTTGTGTATCTGCATACGTATATAGACAGACATACAGACAGACAGACAGACAGACAGACAGACAGACACAGACAGACACGGACAGGCACAGACAGACACAGACAGACACGGACAGACAGACACAGGCAGACACAGGCAGACACAGACAGACACAGACGGACACAGACAGACACAGACAGACAGAGACAGACAAACGGACAGACAGAGACAGACAGACACAGAGACAGACAGACACAAAGAGATTGGCATACATACATGGTTGTAGGAGGCATGAACTATCTCAGGTTCTGAACTCCAACAAGGCTTCCAGGGATGTCGTGGTACACGAGTGTTGGTCACCAGAGACGAAGGCAAGGTCAAACCTAAGAAGATGGAGGCCTCAACACCTTGGGTGTGACTCGCAGCGTATGTCCTTTTCCACCACGGCTCAGAGACCGGCGGTCTTTTCGTGACGGTTTCGTCTCTGTCTCAAAGTAAGTTCTGTGCTGTGTGTGTGTGTTCTGTCTCCAGGCTCTGAGCACCTGGAATCATCATGATAATACAACTTGGTCTGCCACCTCAAGCAACAACGCCTCAGCCTCCGATAGTTGCCAGACCTCGCCATGTTCCACAAAAGCACAATCCCAAAAGGGCCCCGGCTCCATCCGTCGTTCGCTTCGTGCGAGGAAGCAGACGCCTGGGAGAACGTTGCGCAGGCGGGGAATCTGAGATTCGGTTGCTTTCGGCTGCTTTAGGTAACAATTTGTTCAACTTTCAGCCGGCAGTGAAAGGCGTCGGGTCGAAGTCCATCCTTCTCTGCATACTATGCAAAGCCTACAAGTTCAGACGAGGAATCCTCGCTGGGCACACAGATTGACACGATGGTGCGCAGCAAAGCTACGAGTACGGAAGCTTGGGGAAACAAGCCCAAAAACGCCCAATGACCCAGATGTGGGAGCAAGGAGAGGTTGAAGCAACGATGCGCAGGGAGCGAAGGGTTCTGGGCACAAACTGTGGCATGACCAGTTCTAACATTCCTCGATCTCAGGTTCACGATTAAGTGCAGTGAAAGTTTAGGAATTATTGTTCAGGGGCACAAAGCTAAGGCCAAAACCAAAGACACATGCAGACCCACATTCAGTGTTCTTGTCCTGCCTCAGAATGGCTGAACTTGTGTGATCTTCTTGTGTCTATCCTTCTATTTCAGTGTCACTACCTCCCTCTCGCATACCTTTAAACTCCGAAACCGGAGGCCGCACGCCATTTGCTCAGGGCCGAGCCCCTTTTCCGCTGCCTGCCGCCACGGAACGGTTCTCTATACTGCTTCGGCTTGAGCTGATCAGGGTGAGTGCTGGGAGACTCCAAAGTCCCTCTGAGGAGTATTGCTGAAGGAGCAAGGATGTCTTTCTTGCCCCTTATTCTTTCGAAAGACCATCCTCGGCCTCCGTGAACATCAGTGTCTACATCTTCATGCTGCCAGTGGGCTCAAACAAGACGTAAAAACAAACAAACACAGACTGGAAGTTTAGACTTGAAGCCCTCCGGCTTAACAGCCAACATTTCGAAATCCGAAGCTCGCGGAAGGAACAGTACCCTCAAGAACTTCTGTCTTGCTAAAACAGCTGCAGGAGCTCAGACCAGACAGCAACACACACACACACAACCACACACACACACACACACCAACAAAAAACAAGCACACGCAGCGAAATGAAGTTTCAGGAGCTGACCATGGTAACCGCCATGGCCACATGTTTGTGGCTACTAGTAAGGTTCCAAGCAAGCCTTGAGAATGTCAACAATGCCAGGCTGGAGACAGTAGCAACTTATCTGACCTATCTCACGAATTGCATGCAAGACCGGTAGAAGCACTAGGAAGGTCACCGATTTCGTGCAAGGACCAGACAGCCTGCATTGGTAAAGATGCTTTGGGGATTGAAAGGAGAGCTGCGGGTGGGCTACCGGTATGATGGCAAATCTTGGGCTCGACTCACGACCGCTTGAAACCCAAATACCTTCGCACGATTCGGTTCCGAGACATCGGCACCCCAAGCCTGAGACACTGACGACAATACCACTCCGGCAGGCCTTTCCCACGATAGTGGCTTCCTGCTGCACAAATGCAATGCTCAAGCAATGTTCACCAGCCCACAGCCAGACCCTAAAACCCACGACATCCGGCCATGCACTCGAAATCCAGTCATGCGTGGACCAGATGGCCCCTTCAAAGCCAGGCTCCTGCCTCGATGAGAAGATTCTGCCTCTCCTTGCTGGCCTTGGAGCGCTGCTTGATCTGTTCTTGTCTCCTTTTCTCGCTGTCTTTCATGCTTTTTCGTCTAGCATTACCATCTTCGTCCTCGCTATCATTGTTGCTGCTTGCTGCTGCCACTACCACTGCTGTTGTTGTTGCGGTTGCTGTGGTCGTCGTCTCTTGGGGTTGTTGCCACTCCTGCCAGGGAACAGCATATTCTTGTTGCAGCAGGTGTCCTATTTGAGACGGAAACGTTGCGATTACAATGTGTTGCATTTCTATGGCAGGCGCTTGGCTGCTGGTGAACTACGGGTCTTGTACGGTGAGCGCAAGTGTATTAGCCATGGGTTCGGACGGCATTTGCTTTCGTTTCGCTGCTAAAAAGCTTGGAAAATCGCGTCTTACCCGGCTGAAACCGAGCAAGCTGTGCTGAGCCAGGCACTCGTGCAAATCCAGCCACCAAGACTATCAACATTATCATCATTGTCATCATCATGTCCATGATCATAAACATGTTCAGGACGACGGCGACGACCAAAGGAAATCATCATGATCATCGTCTGCTTCCATTGAAGACCGTTTTTATTGAAGCCGATACGGTTCGGTGCTTTGCTCATATTATCTCGGCTTTGACTGCGATCTTCGGGCTGCGAAGGTCGCAGGCAAGAAGGTGTCAGTATAGATTTTGGAGTCTACGGCATATGCCGAAGTGCAACACATCATCCCAGGTATTGATGCCTTCACGAAACCGAACTTTCCGAGGTGAGTGGCCTGGCGCCCAGTACCAGATTCCTTTGCGAATGATTTTCTACTTGGAACTCACCGCGGTTACGCAGGAACGGGGCTTCTGGTTAGCTCAGGCAAGACATACGGATGGTCTTCATGCATCGCAGCCATCGCCGACTAAGCCTCCAGTCAAAGGAGCTGCAAACCGCTCGGACTTGGATCCGATTTCTCATGCCCAAAGCAAAACCTCCAAACATTACCCCCGTTTTCGGAATTTCACCCGGCCAGTAAGCATCACCCTGAACTCAGTCTTGGGATGCCCGACGGCGACTCGATGATGAGGTTGCGCCCCATCTGCCCACAGACGTCTGTAGAGTGCTTCGGGCATCGCGGCATCTTCCCCCGTAGACACAGCGACGTATAATAGATTGCAATGGAATAAACAATAATCCATAAACAGCTAGTAAGCTATATTGACGAATAATGTACCGCAGTATCGTATTAGACATGAGATGATATGATGTGATATGCTGCAGCACCGCCTCAGCCTGGGCCTTCGAAGAGGGAAAGAAAGCCGCACAGAGAGAAGCTTCTCTCACCAGGTATACAGCAGTATACAGTATGCTTTACGGAAGCAACTTGCATTGCGTAGCTTAGATGCTCTGCAGTGCTGGTGCTGTTCAAAGCTCAAGCCTCGACCCTATTCTCTCGGAATCCGATGCTCAATCGTGCCTGGAGTGGCTGTTCCACGACTCCTGCGGAGCAGCGTGTCACACAAGAAAAGCTTCGATTCAGCACTTGTGGAGAGCAAGTTTCGGAGCATTGAGAGGTCTAGGATCGAGGTGTTCGGGTCCTGGGACTAGCTTCAGCAGCCTTTTCACAAGCCTACAAATCATGAAGGCTCATCATCCTGAGCTTGTGTCCGAAGAATTCAACCATCACGAGGAATTGTGCGAGAGAGTTCTTGTGCCACTGCTACTTCCCCTGCGCCACAAATGACTGACTAGGGACAAAATGGCTGGAAGAGCTCGACGTAGCAGTCGATTTAGACAATGCATATGCTGCACGTGCATGCAAGAAGCTGGCCAGAGGCAAGACATGCACCACCCGGCGCGGATTGCGTATGCAGGAGCACAAAGCTTACACGACAACGGCGTGCTGCACGGATTCGAGTCTGCCTTCTGCAGCATTTCATGTCGTCTTCTCTGCTCCCGTCTCCACGAAGTTCTGAAGTGACATCTGCGAAATGAACAATGCCAGGGGCCATCAAAATTTCGATGGAAGCAACAGGCAGGAACGTCAGGCGTATAAGTGGAGATGAGAACACCCCAACTTACCATGCGACAGCTTCCAGTCCAAAAGCAGCCTCGGAAGTCTTTCTCATGAACTTTCCTCTTTCAATGGCATTCACGACTTTTGGTGCATTTGCTCGCCTCTCAAAGAGTCCAGAACCTCGTGGAAAGACTCGAGTGTGATCCCGGTGAACTCCTTGATGTCACCAGTCACAAGAAGAGTCTTTGCCTACATGTCGACACCTGCATCCTTCAGGATTTGCACCTGGTCTTCAACCTCCTTTGCAGTGACCTCGTACAGGCCAAACTCCATGGTCTTCAAGCCCTCCTTGCCGGGGTCGTTGTCGAGGAATTTCCGGAAGGTATCGCGGTTGACCACCTGAATCGTCTTGTTTACAATTTGATGCCGCCGTCATCCGCGAAACATCGTACGCGCCCGTCTCTGTCAACGTTCTGATGCAGCCAAGCTGCGAAGGCTTCCAGAAACTCTCATCTTGACGGAACCAAAGACTGTCTTGGCTGCCAACATCTCGCTGCAGAAGTTTCGCGGTTGCAAGCTCCCTGCCCCTGCCGGAGGCTGCGAGGCAGCAGGGCAACAAGGATTTCGGAACCCTCGGAAGCTGCTGGCGACTGGCAGCACTTGAGAAAGAGCCGACAGCTATAGCCCGTACAGGCAGACACTCGCGGCAACGTGGCAGCCGGCAACGAGTGCGAAATGCCCCGCCTAAAGCTCGTCACACGGAAACGTCATCAACACATAGTTGGTACAAGACAGCTCGCACCCATTCAGCACATGTTCACATAGCAAGATCTGCTGGACCTGTCGCGGCACTGTCGAGTAGGGGATGTCGTAAATCTCCGTGAAAACATCCCAAATTACACCACAATCACACGTACAAGAATTCTTTCTTTGACCTCTCGCCCTTCCGTCCTCTGCGTAGTCGTACTCGTAGTCGTGTTGGGACCTGGGAGAAGTCAAGCATCGAAGGAATGTGTTAAGAGAAGCTGTTGCCAAGCTGAAAGCGATCTCGTCAGTGGCCAGACTGTTGCTTTGGGGTGTCTTCACGGTCAGGCTTCGAGGGGTATGAGATGCCGTGCGTTGAGCCAGGTAGCAATAGCTAGAAGCGTCCTCGATACTTTTGACTGAACTTCACCAAGAACCTTCTTCCAGTCATCTCTGATTGCAGAACCTTGCCCGCTCCGTCGCGCTCTGAAAAAAACCCTCAGACCCTCGAACACGCTTCGGAAAACCCAACAAACTGCTGGATTCTGCAAAGAAATGGTCGCTTTCTGTTCAGAGCTGGGCCCGGGCCAACGGGCGGGACGGGATCTCGTCCAGAACCCACCTGGCTAGATCGCCACTTTACGGTCTTCGAGGGTTTAGTCTTCAGGGCTTTAGGACTGCTTGTCGGGGCATGGCACTACTGACGAACGAATCACCGAAATCATATATGAACACATGCTTGGCTTGACTAGGCCTACGATCAAGCGACCCTTTAGGGGACGCGGGGCTGGGACGGCACGGCACTGGCCTCGGCTCTCGACCCGGTCTCCCCCTCCCCCTAACCGCAACCGCCGCAGCATGCTTGATCTTGCAGAGCCTTTTTGCGCATCGCGGCACGACACGGGTTTTGAGTGCTGGGGGCATCAGGGCGGTGTCCAAAGAGAGGCTGCGAAGAGAAGCCCCACTCGAGCTTACCCAGAAAACCAGAACAGGCATAATTGTTTTTCTGCTGAGTTGTGAGCCCCATCTTGCTGCTGTGGTTAAGACCCTGCCCTGAATCGGATCCCGCTAGTTTCTATGATTCAGCGGCGACGGAGGTAGTATGGAAACCTGTTTGTCCTTCGTTACACTACGCATAGAAGTGCCAGGCCAGGGGACCTCCAGATCAGTGGACCAGGCCCAGCGGACCAAGCCTCCAACTTCTGCTGCTACAGGTGCTCTTCGCCGTCCCCTCTTTGGGAGGACTCGTGTTCCCCATATGGGGCGCAAGTGCGCATCTTAGCGGTGCCCGACCGTGAGACAAAAAAGCGGAGGAGTAACAATAAGGAAATCCTTTGCTGGAAGACGCCTTAAGCGGGTGCCCCATCACTTGTTTTTTTGGGTCACTTGTGTCTTTTCTCTTGGGCCACTTATGTCTTTTTACTCCTTGCGAGCCAACCGTCTCGAGCGAACGCCCTTTTTTGCTAGCCGTCCACGGTTGGCAAAAAGGATTCCAGGGTTTGGGCCTTTTTTCATTAGGGTTCCAGTCTGGGTTTAGCCCTTTTAGGCCTTCGACCAGGGTATACTCCTTTTCGGGTTGGGTTTACTCCTTTTAAGGCTTCGGCCTGTGTTTCGTCCGTGTAGGGTTTCGGCTTTCACTCAAGCTTACCTTTCATTTCTTTTGGGGTTTCGGGGTCGGTTTACTCCGTTTAGGTTTTAGGGTTTCGGCGTGGGCCCTCTTTCATTATGATTTCCGTCTGGGTTTACTCCGAACTCCTTTTACGGCTTCGGCATGGGCCTTGTAGGGGTTCTGTTTCTGTAGGGTTTCGGCTTTCTTTCAAGTACCTTTTACTTTTAGGGTTGGGGGGTCGCTTTGCTCCGTTTAGGCTTTAGGGTTCGGCTTTCTACCAAGCATACCTTTTGATTGTTTCACCTTTTAGGGTTTGGGCCTGCTTTCATTAGGGTTTCGGTCTGGGGTTATTCCTTTCAGGGCTTCGGCCTGGGTTTACGCTTTTTAAGTTTTCAACGGGTTTTTCACCTTTACCTTTTACCTCTTTTAAGGTTTCGGGGTCCGTTTTCTCCTTTTCGGGTTTCGGCAGTTTTTCATTTGGGTTTCTGTCTGCGCTTAGTCCTTTTAGGGTTTCGGCCTGGATTTACTCCTTTCAGGGATAGGGCCTTCTTATTTTAAGGCTTGTGCCCGGGCTCACACCTTTAAGGCTTCGGCCTGGGTTTGCTCCCGATTTCTGTCACCAAAGTTTCGGTCTGGGTTTACTCCTTTTTGGGCTTCGGCCTGGGTTTACTCCTTTTAGGGTTTCCTATTTCAGGTCCCACCCAAGGGCCTCCGTTCGAGACTGTTGCTTCCGAACAATTAAAAAGACACAAGTGACCCAAGAAAAAGTGAAGTTGCATGTCCGGGTCCCTACGTAAAATTGAAATCGGAGACATAGAGACATTTTACCGCCCCGATAGCTTAGAAGCTCTTAGAATCTTACTCGGTTGGGTTCAATGCACCCTGTGTTCGGTAGCTAACTCTGGAACGTCATTTCAGAATGTCGTGTGCCATATCGTTTGTCGGCCTAGATCACAAAGAAGGTACCTGATCGGAGAACTGCAAGAGACAATTTGCACTTGACAAGCTCACAGCTGGCTGAATGTATGAGCCAGTGAACTGCTCCCTGGGTACTGCGAGTTCTGGAACCCAAATTCAGGGGATCGACTCCTCCACCTATCTGAGGCGAGTTATTCGGGATGCCGCCGAGTCCAGAAAGAGGAGACTTTGAGTGTGTGCGCGTGGTCCCAAAAACATAAACGTCCAAAGCCCTTGGCACACCTGCTTTCAGACCTTAAGCCCAGCACCTTGCGCCTTATGTTTATCGAAGATACACTCATGTTTCTCATGTGTAGATGTAAAGATGAACAGCTGCCATTAACAACTGCTTTTTCAGTAGTTGTTTCTGCCACGCAATACTCATAGAAGCGCCTGTAAGTGTATGAACTATGTAGACAACGCTGAGCCGGAAACCCTTAGTTCACATGCGATGTCTTTTCCAATGCATGTGACGCGATGGAGATCGATACTATCGATACTGTGCGGCTCGTCAAGATTCCAGGGTTGTGTGTTGAGGGTGTCAAGGCGAAGATCGTCGCCAATTACAACTGATTCTCACAAAGGTGCGTGTGGGAATCTCACATGTCTTCATCTGCATCCCAAGCCTAAATCCAACAAGCTACCCCGTCTGTCCACGACTGACTTCACACACCCGACCCGATCCCCACGTAGAGAACGATGCTTTCAGAAATGCCAGAATCGGAGCCTTTGACCCAAACCCTACCGGCAACCATTAGAACGGCTGATGCGCAAATCATGCACGACGCTACATAACCTGAACAATGGGAGGTACGGTATACTCCCTTTGTGGGCATTGCAGGAGCGTGTCCGTCGACAGACTGAACAATGCAAAGTCTCTGAGCTCGGTGGGAGGATAAACCCGCTCACGTGAAAGGCCGCGAACGACCGCTATCTAAGCTCTCTTGCACCGACCAGAAGGTCCCAACAGCAGTAGGCAGGCATAGCATGAATAGAAATCGCAGTCATAAGACCAGAGTCTGCGAGGGCAGGAGGAACTGCAGGAATGCTAAAGCAAGATAAGTAACACGAGCAGCCGGCCTTCACTTGCAAACCAGATCCATGATGATCGAAGCAATAGAACAAGTAAGCACGATATGGCGGCGTGTCTAACAGTACTAGATCGACTTGCAGAAAGTGTCACCTCAACACCACGCATAGCTACCATCATCAGCAATTGCGACAGAATGTCAGGCTTTTAATTCCAGTGATCTTGACAAAGACTCGCCTCTGTGACAACGGTCGCATCGTAGCTAGAATATTTAAAGAGGCACACCTACGGCAAGCCGTGGCAACCGTCCTCGTCATCGTTGTCGCTGGGGTCGTCGTCGTAGTGGCATGGCAGTGATGGTGGTAGTAGTGGTGCTAGCAGCAGCAGCAGCAGCAGCAGCAGCAGTCGTAGTCGTCGCCGTAATAGCTGCAGTAATAGTTGTTGCTGCAGAAGTTAGTAGTATAATTATTATTACTATTATTATTACTATTATTATTATTATGATTATTATTAGTCGTAGTAGTAGTAGTA
>CAJNJA010013868.1:0-12458 GCA_905231915.1 Symbiodinium necroappetens | reverse complement strand
CAACCGAAGGTTCGGCCAAACCTTTAAAAAAAAAACCGTTTGGCCAAACCTTGTAAAAAAAAACCCTTCCGCCTTAAAGGAGACCTTATTGAGAGGGTCTAGATCCCTATGTCCCCAAGGGCCCCCCTAATCCAGACTCTTAGTTAGGCCTGCTTATGTTGATAGTGTTGTGGGGCTGAGGCTTTAGTTACTTTAGTTGTTGGTTGCTTGGTGGTTTTAGTTGCTTTAGCTTTGTTTGGCCAAGGGTCTGTTGAGTTTTAGTGGTTTAGCCGTGTCATTATCCCGGGGCTCGTAAGCGCTTTGGCTGTTTTGTAGCGTTTAGGGTTCGGGGTTTCGAGCTTAGCAATGATTGAGTAGTGAGTGGAAATTCGATTTGCTCCTAAACCCTAAACCCTAAACTTGCTAATTGTTTGGGGTTCTTGGGATTTCTTAGGGCTTCAAAGGTTCAGGGGTTCAGGGCTTACCTAAACCCCCAAAAAGTAAGTAAATAATTGCCCAAGACCCTTAAAGGGCTATTTTTGTTTCATACTTTCGGGGTCCAGGTAGGGCTTTTGGAGCACTGATGTTTATTTTCGTGAATGCTTATACAGGGCTTTTAGGGTTTAGATTTTAGGGTGGCGCACTTCAGGACTTTGAGTTGAAGGTTCGGGGAAAGACCGTACTAGACCAATTGGGGCTTCAAAACGTTAATTCCCAAACCCCTCCACCCCAAATTCAGCTTCGCAGCAGCAGCAGCACAAACACGCCTGACCCTGAACCCTAAACCCTAATCCCCCATGACCCTAAACCCTAAATGGAGCTGAACTTGGCAAGAGCAGCGGAACCGTACCCGAAACAGCCCCAAAGGCGATAGACCACAGTCTTTGTCACTGTCGGAGCCGGGCCGGTGGAGGCATAAAGTATACGGGTCTTAAAGAGTCTTACTTAAATAGTTACCACTACTATTTTGGGGGGCTCCTTACTGTCATTGTAGTATAATATACCCCCAAAACCCTGTTCTAATTATTAAGGCTCCTGTATTCGCAAGTATGTCGGGTTTAGGGATGTGCGGCCCGCATCCTAAACCATCACTGCTTCCCAAGAGCCTGCCAGGAGTCGTCCAAGTCAAAGCCCGTGAACCCCTGCAAAAAACCACAAACCGCAAGTAAACTCAAAATACAGCCGGCGTAACCTAAACCTGCCCTAATCTGCGAAACTGTACCCCTAAAGCCTAAACCCCTAAACCCCTAAACCCTAAACCGTAGATCAAACCAGGGCCCCGAAATCCGTCGCAAATCACCGCAGCGAGCCCGGCAGAGGAGCAGGAGGTGCTGCGGAGCATCCTGGAGATGTGCGCCAACTGCGAGGCTACCCACGAGTTCCGCCCCTGGTTACCTTATTTTATGTAACCCCGCTTATAACTACCCATGAACCCCCGAATAGGACGACGTACATAGGCCTTTAGGGGTTTAGGGGTTTAGGGGTTTAGGGTCTTCTTATAGAGTTCCGCCCCCTAAGCATACTACGGTGGATGATATAAGTCCTGCAGTACCTTAAGGACCCTAAACTATGAGAATTGTCGTATATTCCTTATATGGGTAATGCAGGGTTTATATCATCAACCGTAGGACTAAGTACGTAGGCCTTTTTTGGGGTTTAGGGGTCTAGGGTCTTCTTAGGGGTTTAGGGTCTTCTTGATGGTTTTTTCGTTTGTTGGAAGGTTTTGTGTGTGTGTGGGGGCTTTGTAGCTATAGGATTGAAATATTGAGGGGTCTGAATAGCTAGCAGTAGCATGTCCTTGTATAATTATCGTGATTATCAGGACCTCGTGTTATCACTGCCTTTTGGTTCTGTCGTCCGGATGCTCTGTGTGAAGGACACAACAGTGTCTGCCCTAAACCCTGCACCCTAAGCCCTAGACAATGGTTGGCGGGATGATGAGGTAACAGCACTGGATCTGGGGCTGCTACTGCACATGCTGAGGTAGCGGCATAATAGGGTTTAGGGTTTTGGGGCCTTATTGACTAGACTAAGGTTTCGGGGCCCCTGATACAGAAACTAGAATAAGGAATCCCCAAAATGGTATAGGCAACTATTTAAATTTTTTAGGCCCCTGCATTACCCTATCTCGCATCCCCTGTCTTGAAGCGATGGTGCGTTTGTTTCACATCCAGCACACACAACCCTAGACCTTGGATACTGCCCCCACCCAGTAACAGTTGAGTGATGTTCATACTATGGATATACAAGGCCTAAACCCTAAAACCCTAAACCCCCAAACCCCCAACCAAACCCTAGAACCCTAACCCATCGTCCAGGAGCTGGTGCGAAAGCTGAGGCAGCCGCAGGCTCGATTCCCTGGGTCAGATTCTTGTATATGGGTAGTTTTCTATATTAGGGTGCCTTTTGGGTATCGGGATTTAGGGGTTCAGGGGTTTAGGGTTTAGGGGTTAGGACTGCAGTGGTTATATGGGTACTTCTCTAAATTGGGGTCCCTTTTGCTGTCCTTTTTATAAGGGTGCCGTACTATATTGGGGACCTGAAAAGGGACCCTAATTTAGATAACTACCCATATAGGGTTCGGTTCAGGGTTTCGGCGTTGGAGTTTAGGGTTCAGGGCTCAGTTTTAAGTGTGTATGTTCATGGTTTTGAGTTTAGGGTTTAGGTTTAAGGTTTCAGGGGCTTGGTTAGACAATGCCTCTTAGGGCTTCGGGGCTTTAGGGTTTAGGGTTTCGGGCTTTGGAGTGTAAGGGCTTGGCCGTTTGAGCGTGCCTCTTCTGCTGGGGCTCCGCGTGGAAGATCGTTTTGTCATGCGGCCAGGGTTTAGGGTTTTAAGGTTTAGGGTTTAGGGTTTTGGGGTTTAGTGTTTAGGATTTTTGGGGTTGAGGGTTTAGGGTTTTAGGGTTTAGGGGTTTAGGGTTTAGGGCTTTAGGGTTTAGGTGCAGCGTCGTGAGGTGCCAAGGCAACCACAGGCGGCTCCTGAAGCAACACGAGATGTGGAGGCCCTTTCAAAACCGATTCCCTAAAGCTTCATGCGCCCATGATGTATATACTTTCATTCTAAAACTGATTACACTGTACAGAATCCCGTTGAAGGCCTAAGTATATGAAACATTGTTGCAGTACCATGTAGCACCACTACATTGCATGTTGGTATCTGCTTCGGTCTTCAGGTTACTCCATACGAGCCCCTTCAAGGTGCAGACCCTAAACCCTAAAACCCTAAACCCTAAACCCTAAAACCCTAAACCCTAAACCCCTAAACCCTAAAGGCCTTGGTTTAGGGTTTAGGGTTTAGGGTCCCTGAACCCCTAAACCCTAAACCCTAATATTAGGCTTTAGGGGTTTATAGGCAGCCTAAAGGCCTCACTTAGTTATAAGTAGGGTTATAAGTCCTCTAATATGGGCTATAACTATAGTTATCCTACTTATAACCCCACTTATAATTTCCCATGAACCTCCAAGTATCCCTAAACCCTAAAACCCTGAAGCCCTGAAGCCCTAAACTCTAATAAATCCAAAACCCCTAAACCCTAAATCCCAAAGGCCTTAGGGCTTATCCCTCAGCCCATTCCTCAGGATGCAGGGGATGGATCCGCCCGAAGTGGGAGCCCCAGAGATCCAGGGAACTTTGTGATACCATCCCTCTACCTTAAACTGGGGAGGGTTTGGGGTTTAGGGTTTAGGGGCTAGGGTTTTTGGGGTTTAAGGTTTTTGGGGTTTAGGGTTTAGGGTTCTTGGGGTTTAGGGTTAAGGGATTTCATTTAAGTTGCCAGACTAGGGATCTCTAGTAAAGAATATGGTTCCTGTTATGATGGCAAATCCCTCAACAAGAGCCCAGCAAAAGATGGATTACAATAGGGATCCCAGAAAAAGGCACTTCAAGAGAATCGGGAGGCTTTGTCATAGGGTATGTATAAGGGCTGTAAATACTGTGTTTTGTTTTCCTCAGGGGCCGTATCAAGTTCTGAATAATCAGCAATATTTCGTTTAAACCCTAAACCCTAAACTTTTCGGGATTTTTGGTGGACGTTCAGGAAAAACCTTCCACAACCTGCAGTTTACATATTTAGGCCTCAATCTTGCAAAGATGGTGAGGGCTTAGGTCTTAGGGCTTAGGGTTTAGGGCTTACGGTTTCGGATTTAAGGTTTAGTTGGTATGCCAAGAGGCAGGAATTCAGGATCCTCGTTGTACGAGTCGGTTGATGTGTATAGATGTATTGGCGTCTTTTGTGATTGGGCGCAAAGTCGGTGTAATGCCGCTTAAATCGAAAGCGCACGGTCTCGTGTTCGCCTTTGGTCGCATTTACACTGTTCATGAATACGCATCCATGTTCGAAATGAAATATGTGATACAGGACTGGGCCACTGGCCTTGTCGTGTGTAGGACTTGCGCCTACAAGTAATCCCTAAACTCACCACAGTCCCCGAACCCTGAAAACCAAATAAAACCGCTACCGCAGAAGGCTCTTTTACTCCCGATCAAGGCCTTGCGAAACCTTAAATCCTCATGCCTAAACCCTGAACCCTAAACCCAAACTGTTATAATCCCTAAACCCTAAACCTTAAACCCTAAACTCAAACTTCTATAAACCCTAAACCCTAAACCGTAGCTTCTATAAACCCTAAACCCTGAACCCTAAACCCAAACTTCTATAAACCATATAAGCCCGAACCCACGAGCCTAGAGCAACGCGCGAGGTGTTGCACAGCTTGAGCTGGAAGCGACGCTGGCCGAGGAGTTTCAAAAGAGGGAACCGAACGGCTGGGTAAGTCTCGGCGACTTCTTGGGTTTTTAGGGTTTTTAGGGTTTAGGAGTTTAGGGTTTAGGGGTTTAGGGGTTTAGGGTTTAGGGCTTAGGGTTTAGGGTTTAGGGATTAGGGTTTTGGAGCGTTTTGGATTTAGGATTTCATGGTCAGGGGGATACTCGGGGTTTGAGAAGACTTTGCGGCTTTCGGTTGTCTGAGGGCTTGAACAGAGCTTTACTTCCTCGTAGACTCTAGGTTTTTGGGCGATGTGGCTCACAGGGGGTTGGGTATGAAACCAAGGACGTCACGGTTTCGAGATTCTGCCGGTTTTGGGTTCAGAAGTTTAGGATTTTAGAATCTAGAACGTCTAGAACTGTGTGGCTTCAGAGATTCTATCTTACGGTGGACGGTTAATTCTTAGTACATCCGAGTGCCTCTGTAGGGGAGGTCACGAGAGTTTCTCGGCCAGGGTTTGGAACTAAGTAGCTGCCTGGGTAAGTCAAACTTGTTCATTTAGGGTATGCATCATCCACTAAGCTAGCACCTTTCTTAGGGGCTGGGTAGGTGACCTTTACCCTTTTGGTGTTTAATATTATTATAGTCCTACCAATGAAAAAGGGGTTAACCTTAAGCTTTTAGCTAGGGACCACCTAAACCCCAGAAAGTAGGTAAAATAATAGCCCAAGACCCTTCAAGGGCAATTCTTTTACATACTTTTGGGGTTCAGCCAATGACTTCTTTACAGTTCAGGGTTTCATGCGGTCTTCGAGCTTCCATTGTTCGGCTTCTGTCGGACTTTACGATCCGAGGTTTGTGCCAGCTTATACAGCTTTTTCTAGTTTACGGTGTTGCGCGCTCCCATTTTTAGCAGGGTATCTCGCTCCCATGTTTAACAGAGTATCTACCTAAGCCCACAATCCTACGCCTTCAGCCCTACCCTATGCCCTACCCGAACCCAAATAACCCAAGCCTTATATGCCCTCCCCATCCCCAAAACCCTCGAAACCCCACACTAAAGCCTGGGTCCTTGTTGGATACATAGTTTTACATGTTTGTTTTTCTGAAAACCCCATAAGGATTAAACATGATCATTTTTAACACAGCCCCAACAGGGAAGCACAAGCCCTGACGCTCGAAGTTCAGACCAGCAGCTTCAAGCTCTCTGCTTGGAGATTCATGGGTAGTTATAAGTAGGGTTATAAGTCATAAGTCCTCTAATATGGGTTATAGCTATAGTTACCCTACTTACAATGCCACTTATACTTACGCATGAACCTCCAAGTAGTGCCGCACTACCGGCTGCATTTATGTTGGATTCTCCTCATCAAGGCAGAGCAAGATCGTGTTATGCTAACATCATCATTATCGTTATGATTCCTTCTTGGTACTGTTACTCGTATATTTTGTCAGTAGTATCATTGTTACACACACATATATACATATGTATATATGTATATGTATATGTATATGTATATGTATATGTATATGCATATATGTGTATTTACAATTATGTGTATATATATATGCATATGCAGGTATGTATTTATTTATATATACATCGTATTATAGTTGGAAAAAGCTAGAACCCCAACGCAGCAGGAGTCTGTTGCGGCTGCCGAAGCAAATCTGGAGGAGCTTTGGGCTTGAAGGGTTGGGGTTTCGGGCTTGAGGGTTCAGGGTTTAGGATTTAGGGATGAAAAGGATAAGGTTTTTTCGGCTTCGGGGTGCCGGTTTAGGGTTGTTCGGGGACGTGGTCAGGGGTAACGATCTAGAGACAGCCCCAAACCCGAAACCCCAAGCCCTATAAGCCCTAAACCCTGAACCCTATAAGCCCTAAACCCTAAATCCTAAACCACAGGCATTTAGGGCGTCGGGAAGGGAGCCTAGTGGTGTAACGGGTCGTTTCCTTGAGATTGTATCTCTCGGACTCCCGGCCTGCGTGATTTGGGGGTTTAGGGTTTAGGGGTTTAGGGTTTAGGGGTTTGGGGTTTATAGGGTTTAGGGTTTAGGGGCTTAGGGTTTAGGGGTTTAGGGTTTAGGGGTTTAGGGTTTAGGGTTTCTGGTGATTCCATGTGTGTGTGTGTGTTTGTTCGCGGCAGTTCCTGTTGACACGCACATGCCTTTTGCTCCCAGAACCTAGTGTAGGAACCTGATGAAGAAACCCTGGCCCTATAACCCCAACATATTAGGCTTCATGTTAAGAACCCTACCCATTGTCTCCATTGCAGTTCCTTTTTGGGGTTACCCTTCAGGATCCTTAATATAAAATGGGCTAAACCAACAACAGGAACTACAATGGATACTTTTGGTAAAATGAGGAGGCTGAGATTTTTACCCGAAACCCTATAAACCCTAAACGCTAAACCCTGTAAGTCCTATAAGCCAATGGAGACTGTAGGTGATAAAGGCCCAGGATTTCTTAAACCCTAAACCCTAAACTCTAAACTCCTAAATCCTAAACCCTAAACCCTAAACCCCTAAACCCTAAACCCCTAAACTCTAAACCCTAAAAAAAAACCCCTAAACCCTAAACCCTAATTCCTAAACCCTACGTGAACCCTCAAAGCTGTAAGTCCCCCGGAGCTTCCAGCGCCAAGGCTCCCATAGAGCCTTAAGACCTTAAGATCGTTAATCATAGGGTTTAAGGTTTAGGGTTTAGGGGTTGAGGGGTCTAGGGGTTTAGGGGTTTAGGGTTGAGCTCCTACATCGAACCTTAAGTAGGGTTCGCATGCCCTGAAGCCTGCTTTAGACCTCAAAATCCCTACATAGAACCCTACATCCTATAAGTAGGCTGGGCCGCAGGCGACGCGCCGGTCTCATGCGGCCAGCCGACGGGCAGAGTCCCAGCGGGAGGTGCTGATGATGGAGGGTTTACTTGGAGGTTGATGGGTAGTTATAAGTGGGGTTATAAGTCCCCTAATATAGGTTATAACTACAGTTACCCTACTTATAATAACGCCACTTATAGTTACCCATGAACCTCCAAGTAGGGTTTTAGGGTCATAACCCACTTGTTCGTCGGCTCTCAGTGGGTGCTGAGTAAAATGAGATTATCCTACTTCTAACAACCCTATAGACCTACAACCTACTTACTACTAAGTCCACGGATCCTTTAAGTAGGGGTTTAGGGGATCGCTATGGGGTGTTTGAAGGTTTAGGGCTTTGGGAAATTCTTGGGGAGTGCTGTGGGGTGTTCAGGGGCTTCAGGTTGAGGGTGAAGTCAGTGAAGTCAAGGGCTTTCGGAAAGGGTTGAAGGCGGGATCAGTGGCCATACGAAAGTGATTCCCAAACACTGGCTGCCTCCATTTAACCTATACTTGGAGGTTCATCGGTAGTTATAAGTATGGTTATAAGTCCCCGAATATCGGTTATAATTACAGTTACCCTGCTCATAACCTTACTTATAACTAACCATGAACCTCCAAGTATCCCTAAACTCTAAACCCTAACCCGCAAAACCCTGAGCCCTAAAAGCCCTATAGAACCCCTTACAGGAACCCATAAAAAGGTGCCGATACTCCTCCAAAGCACTCCCTGAAGTTCAGGCCGCACGGGCAGCAGACGCCGCAGCCAACTCTGGGCACCAGCATGCGGAAGTCCTCGCACGGGGCCGTGTGGAGGACTTGTTTTCGTTTCCAGGCGTAGTGGGTTTGGTTGAGTCTTTCGTTTTGAGGTGCGCAGTCAAAGTAGCTTGCAATGATGTGGTTGTTAAGCCCCTTACTGTTGAATCCTGCTCTATTAGGTACCCCCTCCCCTCCCCGGCATTCAATGTCTTCTTCGGTTCAGAGCTCCACCTTTGCGGCCCCCCGAATGCCTGAAGTTAGAAGTAGCCGTCCTCGTCGCAGTCGGTTTGTCGCTGCCGTAGTCGTAGTAGCAGCAGTACAGTGCCGGCAGGGCAAAGGGAAGCAGCAGAAGAAGGGAGCAGGACGAGTACTTGGAGGTAGTTCTAAGTGGGGTTACTACAGTACTACAGTTACCCTACATATAGCCCTCATTCTAACTTCCCATGAAAGTGGTATTAAACCCTAAGCCCTAAACCCTAAACCCATGAAAGTGGTATCATGGTAGCAGTGGTACAAGAATCCTGGCCCAAGACTTCCTCTGTCGAGGAGCTCGCTTTTGAGCAGAAGTGGGAGGATGCAGTGCGACGGGCGCAGGAGGAGGTGGATTTGGACGCAGGGTTTGGGCTGTCATCAGCATGTTTTCATCAAGTTTACGCGCAAGAGCATGGGCAGACGAGAAGCTTGCAAGAAGTGATTGCAGTCACACTCAACCTTACCGAGCCTGATTCCACGTCCCTACCTGGTGCTTCAGTCGGTGAAACCCTAAAGCCCAAAAACTCGAAAACCCCGAAGACCCAACAAACCCAAAACCCAGAACTTAATGTAGGAACCTGATTCAAGAAACCCTGGCCGTATAACCCCCAAATGATTAGGATTCATATAAAGAGCCTTTAAAAAAGACCCAAGGTTTCTTCATCAGGTTCCTATATATTGCAGCTTTGCTTCGCACCCCACATCAGCCCCAAACCCAAAGCGAACAAGAACGATTCCCAGGTTATGGTGTTTACGTGAACCCTGGAAAACCCACCTTTGTCGGGCTCCTTCTTATGATTTCATACATCCACCCCAAAGGCAAGTTTTGCAGGGTTGCCGTAGAGTAAACCCTTAACCCCCCCTGCACTCTTGACTGGGGGTACATGTCCATCAACAGTAGGTATTCAGGCCAGGGTCTATTAAAAACTGAACCCAAAATCCCCTAAACCCTTAAACCCCTAAACCCATAACCCCTAAACCCTAAACCCATAAACCCCGAAACCCCTAAAACCTAACAGGAACCCTAGAAAGACCTTCAAGCCGAAGCCGCGAACGATAGAACGCTAGAAAGCCTGTGCCTCGAGACCTAAGCACTAAAGAAAGCCCTAAACCACCGCAAGGACCTACCTCCCTTTGTTGGGGTTCCTTATTATGATTTCCTTATATAGGTTCTGACAAAGGTAGGTTCTTTGGGGTCTAGGAATACTTAGTTCCCCAATACACCGCCTTAGTTCCCAAAGGGTTTGGGGTTTAGGGGTATAGGGTTCAAGGTTTCAAAATAGGGTTTAGGGGTCCTTATTATGGTTTCCTTAGATGAGCCCCGTAAACAGGTCTTAGTCCCCCAATACCCAACCTTTAAAATTTTTGGGTTCTTATAATTTAATAGTAATCTGAAAGTTTAACCTGTTATTTCCCTGGCTTATTGGGGAAGTAAGCCGCAAGGACCTCGCAAAAAGCAGCGACAAGCTAATCTGAACCCTTTACTGCCCTAAACCCTTAACCCTGAACCCTCAACACTTACTTGGACCCCCAAAAGTAGGTAGAAATATGGCCCGAGACTTTTACATACTTTTGGGGTCCAGGTACTTCCTTAAGCTCTAAACTCCAGGTCCTCTTCGCTCCCACAGCGTCCTCTTCTCAAGCTCTAAGCCCTCGTTAGGGCTTAGGGTTTTAGGCCTTAGGGTTTAGGGTTTTAGGGTTTAGGGTTTTAGGGTTTTAGGTGTTTAGGGTTTTCTGTGGACCCTAAAATCCCGAAGCCGGTACTTCGGAGCAGGCGGATGATGCTGTGGAGGCAGTGCGGCGACAGCTTTTTGAGGATTACCGGGTGGTGAGCTTGGGCGACGGAGGGGGGGTGGCGGGGTTGTAGCAAGGATTCCGTCCTTCAGAGTTAAAACAGGGTGGTGATATATATATATATATTGATATTGTGTCCTGCAATATACTCTAGAATCTAGAAGGGTATAGGCTAGCATGTAAGGTCTTTTTAGGCCTCAAGACTTCATAGGGTCCAAGGTGTAGGCGCATACGCATACACACATACCTAGTACATACACACATACACACACATACACACACACACATATATATATATAATATATATATATATATCTGGGAGTGCTGCGATTTGGAACCTCATGCTGACTCTGACAGAGCCTGAAACCCTAGGAACCCCGAAGCCCTACAAGCCTACATAAATCCCTAAGCACCCCTAAACCCTGAACCCTAAACCCTAAACCACTCCCAACCGCCAGGAGCTGCAGTCTGTGCGTCAAGAAGCTCATGAGGACTTCTCGAGGGGTCCCTTTGCTGTTTCAGGCGTCTCGCCGAGCTTTGAAGAAAGCTAGATAAGGAAAAAACACGATGTCCTGTTCCGCCTTTGAACAATGCAAACCCTAAAAGCCCTCAAAGCCCGATGAACTCCGAAACGCCGTAACAGTATCGACAAAAACCCAAAAGCTCTGAGAGTTTCAACATCCCTAAACCCTAAACTCTAAGCCCTACACCCAAAAACCCTAAACCCTACACCCTTTCTGCGTCAGGAGAGAGCCGAGCTCTTGTGTCTCTGGCTTTGCTTTTCATCGCCTTGAGATGGGGGGGGCTTTTGAGGTTCAGGGTTTAGGGTGTAGGGTTGGGTTTTCGGGCTGACGGTTCGGGAAAATTCAAGGATTTTCTCGATAAAGTAAGCTTCGGCGTCTTGCGTCGAGGGGTTTCGACTGAGACCTGACTATTGCGCCCGCCAATTCAGTCCTGGTCATAGGCGAGGTTGCAGTTGTCGCTGTTATTTTTAGGGTTTAGGGTATTAGGGTTCTGCGTATTAGGGTTTAGGGTATAGGGTATTAGGGGTTTAGGGTTTAGGGTATCCGGGTTTAGGGTTTCGGGAACAGTTCTGCAGCCTATAGGGGGGTCAAGGGTCGGTTCGTTTGAAGGGGCAGGCGATCGTTGGTTATGGATTCCTTGGCCACGTTCGCTTTATGATTATGAAGCCTCCTACATGTGTATACACACATGTGTATATATATATGTATATGTATATATATATGTATATATAGATACTATACGTACATATACATGCATCTTCAAACCGGCACATGCACAACTTGCGACCAAACCGAACCCCATCGCCCCATTTCCCTCTAACCCGAAAGTGTATGTGTATATATATATATATATAGATCGACACCCCCCCAATTTGCAGATATATATATATATATATATAGATAATATAATATCCTCACACACACAGAGAGCATCCTTTATATAACCTATATATATATATAGATATAGGGACTAACCTTGAGCTCCAGATCCCACCCCAGTCCTTAAGACATTCGGAGGTTATGTCAGGGCATCGGGGATGTGTTTCGGGTGTTGGGGCTCGAGGTATGCCATCTACTCGTTGGGGTTGTAACTAGGTTCCCCACGGTTTAGGGTTTAGTGTTTAGGGTTTGGGTACCCTTTTGCTCCTTTTCTTTTGAGGTTCGCTTAGCAAAACCGAAGAGTAGGAAAAAGAGTAGCCTTATCATTTAGGGGCTACTGGGGAACCTAAACCCCTTAGGAACTAAACCCCTAAACCCTGAACCCCTAAACCCTAAACCGAAGCCTTCGACCTCCGCAGCTCCTTCCTGGAATTGTACGAGGGCAGGCCCGAAAACGCTGATGCGGAGGAGCTGGACGAGGAAGCTGCAGAAGCAGAGGGTCCCATCGTGCCGTACGGGTAGTTATAAGTAGAGTAGAGTCATAAGTCCCCTAATATAGGGCTTATAGGGTTTATAGGGCTTATAGGGTTTATAGGGTTTAGGGTTTATAAGTGGGGTTATAAGTCCATCAGTATAGGTTATAACTACAGTTACCCTACTTATAACCCTACATATAACAACTAAGCATGACCCTCGGACCCGTTGGATATTATGCTGCT
>CAJNJA010013867.1:337-12458 GCA_905231915.1 Symbiodinium necroappetens | reverse complement strand
ATACGTCGTCGTCGTCGTCGTATTGGCAGTGGTAGTAGTAGCAGTAGTAGTAGTAGTAGTAGTAGCAGCAGCAGCAGCGGCAGGAGTAGCAGCAGCAGAAGCAGTAGTAGGAAGAGAAGCAGCAGCAGCAGTAGTAGCAGCAGTAGTTGTTGTTGTTGTTGTGGCAGGAGTATGGAAGCAGGAAGCAGAAGTGATTTCAACCGCCGCCCGGACGGCAAGGGGGGTACATACAGGAAGCCGGCCACACCGCTTCCCCCCTTCCGCAGCTCCGCACGGGCCCTCTCACTTCGTGCTCGGCCTCGAACGGCGGTGCAAAAAGTATATAGTTAGTGGTAGTAGCAGTAGTAGTCGTCGTCGTCGTCGCAGAAGTCCTAGTAGCTGTAGATATAGTAATAATCGTAATAATCGCAGAAGTCGTTGTATTAGCAGTGGTACAGTAATAGCATACAAACATACCGGGAATAGTCATAGCAACCGTACTAGTAGTTGCATCGACTTACATGGGTGGTTGTCAATGGTGCGGCGGCGGCTTCCTTGACATACTGATTTAATCTGATTTATATTGACACAGAAACCTTATCGTTAAGAATTATTCCTTGTCGTTTTACAGTGAACCAAACAAATAGGCCCACCAGCTGTTGAATCTTTATAGCGGGGTTTTTACTGAAACCCATGCTATGCAAGTTCAAACTGCATGCAAGTGACGGGGTTGGCAAACCATCCATGAACACTCCACTCCCCGGTTCTCGATCTCCAGTTGCATGTCGCAAATCGCAAGTCTTCGACTACGGATCTCAAGCCCAAAGCTCTTCTCAGACAGATCAACGGATGCCGCAAGCCTCGAGTGAAGCACTGGTCTTATGTCACGTTATCGTTTTTTCTTCTCATCGTCTTTCCAAGGAAAACGCTTGAAACAACAAGCAGGGAACGGTCAAGACTAAAGTCAAGAGCGCGGGGTTAATATACAATCTCACATTTGGTCAGCAGGGATGCTCCTTCCACATAGTCGGTGCGTACGCGCCGCATGCTGGGCTTGACTTTGAAGACGAAAGGGCTCCATTTTGGGAGACCCTGGAGACACACCTCGGAAAAATCCTTCAACCTGAACAGGTGTACCTGACTGGAGACCTTAATGTCAGGTTCCAGGCACGCCACCGCAAGGACCAGGGACTCCTAAGACCTTTTGTCTACGGTAAGGGGCCACAAGCTATTGACCATTCCGCCTCCTCAAACAGAACTCTTTGCCTCAACCTCATGAAACAGGAAAACATGGTAGAGGTTTGCAGTTTTCGGACTCCATGTCTAAAACAACAAATCACCTACAGAGACAAGGCAACACCCCCTCAAGTGGTCGCAGTTTGTTTTGGATCCCATTGCCCTTCAACAGTTCTACTCCAGAACCTCTCAGATTGCAGGACCCCAAGCCCTTGAAATCGCCTTCAAAATTCGCTCCTACAAGGACATACCATCACTGTTGACTCCTCCGACCATACCGCCGCAGGTAGACCCTATTCGTTTCCAGAAGTTGGACAACACCTTGTGTAGAAGACTGTGGCTTAATTCTATCAAGCCTTGTAGGTCACTTCTTCACTGTGGTTTCGCATCTGATCACTACCCGCTGGTCACCGAAATCTCAGTTAAGCTCGCGAAGCGCCCCCGAAGCAATCCCAACCCCAAGCCCTATCAAGTCCTGGCGCCAACGGCTGAACAAACTAAGGCCTTTCAGGATGCACTCAGAAGCGACTCCCAGCCCCAGGAAGCAACCGCATCCCCACCTGATCATACCGCCAAACACTTGTTCACGGACGGTTCAGGCAGCAGAGGTCATTGCACAGCAAGCACGCCAGCAGGATGGGGCTTCTGCCTTTAACTGGAAGGTTCTTGGGAGGATGTTTTTGGACCTGTCCCAACTGACCCTAATCACCCACGGTACTGCGGCGCTTCGGTTGGCTCAAACAATACCAACTTACGGCCATCCTCGAGGCAGCGCTTTTTGCGCACGAGAGATCACACCGCCAAGTAGTCATACACTCGGATAGCCAATGGGCTATCAATGTGCTGAAGGGTAAGTGGAAAGCCAAAACGCACAAAACCATGGTCAACTACATCCGAGCTGTTCTTAGGATGACTGGGCAACTTCACCTCCAATGGATTAAGGCGCATTCGGGCCAAGAGGGGAATGAACGCGCGGACGCATTAGCCAATCAAGGCAGGCAATCAGCTTTTGCGCAGGGGTCTACGGTGCAGTACCCGGACCACACCGCCAATCGCAGCGCTAACACTGACACCCTCGAAGCGCGTATGCTCGCCGCCGCAAAACAAGTCTTCCCAAAGCAAAAGCTTGCCCCATGCAGGCCGTGGATCACGGAGTCCACGCTTCAAAAATTGGCGCAAGCACGCGCGGCTAGCGCGAACAACGACGACAATGCACGGCAGCTCCTGTATCAAGCGAAGCGCTCCGCCAAGAAGGACAAAGGCAATGGGTGCACGACCATATTCTTGCCGACCCTAGAGCCGACCACTCCGCAGTTTGGAAAATGGTACGCAATCAAAAGCAAGGCTTTCAGGGAAGAAAGTCGCACCTCAACGTCCAAGGAAAACCTGTTCCGTGGAGCCGTACCCACGTTGCGTTCCGAGACCATTACGCACAAAACCAATGGAACAACACCCTGAGACTCAGAGCAGCATGCAGAAACCCTGCGTTCCAGACCTCCCCTTAGAGCCACTAAACCGGACCAAGGAGACTTTACCCTGGAAGAACTCCAGGATTCTATTGGCAAAATTAAGAATGGGAAAGCTCCGGGCCCCGATGGCATAGTTGCAGAACTCTTTCAAACGCTTGACCACACCGCCGAAGGAGAACTACTACAGCTTTACAACGACCTGAGAAAAGACCCGAAAATTCCAAAAACCTGGTTGGAAGCTAGAGTGGTTGCCATCTCTATTAAAGGGAAAAGGAGTGGATACAGATCCTGCGAACTACCGGCCCATATCTCTTTTGAACATGGCTTTTAAAATTTTGGCGTCAACGATCCAAGCCAAACTTTCAAAACTTTTCGAATCGGATTTGAGGACATCACAGTATGGCTTCAGACCAAACCGCGGTACCTCACAGCCTTTGTTCATCCTAAGGCGTGCAATGGAATGGGCTAACATGACTCAAAGGCCTCTCAATCTACTCTTCTTAGATTGGAAGCAGGCCTTCGATTCTGTCGACCATACCGCCCTTTTATTGGCACTTCGCAGGTTTGGTCTTCCAACAGCCGATTTAGACCTCATAGAACAGTTCTACCATAACGCTTCTTTCGAACTTTCTACATCCACAGGTGATAGAGCTGTTGGGAGTTTGGTTCGGGCGTCAGACAGGGCTGTCCGCTCAGCCCGTACCCTTTCATCATTCTACTCTCAATTGTTTTTGAAGACGTAGACAATCTCCTTCTGGCGCAAGGAGTTCCCACCAATGTGTGGTCAATCAATCATTCCTGCTCTGATCTTGAGTACGCAAATGATACGCTGTTACTTTCACTGACCATACCTCAGTTGCAACAAATCCTTTCAGCGTTGGTAACCGAAGCAGCCTCGTATGGTATGCATCTTAATTCCTCAAAAACCGAGCTTCTCATTGACCCCAGGTTCGGGCCCCAAACCTTGCTTTTCAATGATGGTACCCAGGAACCCACCGCGGACTTTGCTAAGTACTTGGGATCTCTCGTGTCATGGAGCAAACCATTTGAAACTGCGTTCTACCATAGGAGAGCACTGACCATCGAAACCTACAAGAAACTACGCTTGGTCTGGAACAGCCGCCTGCCAAAGAAAACAAAACTTAGGATCTTGATTTCGGTGTTCCTCCCCACCCTGCTGTACGGTCTTGACGCCTTTACCCTGACCACACTGCACGGCTCAACGGATTTTATTTCGGCTACCTGCGCAGAGTCATCGGTATCAAGGCAGCGTACTACTCCAGAATAACCAAGTTTGGTATCAGGCGGGGTATCCTCGCCAGCCATCAGACATACTTCACAAGCTTGAGTTCAGTTGCATGTCTAGGGAGTCTAGGGTATACCAAGCCGCCCCTCATGAGCCTGTCTAAAGCGTGGTCTTTCAGGAACCTTATATAATGGCAGAATCAAGTTGCAGGGTCGACGCAAAGGATGCAAAGGCAGACAGATCGCGTACTGGGCCAGAAGGCACTGCAAAGAAATCTTTGACCACTCCGCATAGAGACATAGCATCTTTGGGCATCAGTTTAAGTATGCCCTTATAGCCAGACACCTTAGAGTGCTTGAGTCGGCGCCAATGCACGCCACACAGTGCGCAGGGCCGTAGCAAAAAAAAAGGTATAGTACAACCTGATTTGATGTAACGTGTTCTGACATAATAGCATAATCTAACAAAGTGTAACATAGCATAAAATATCATAACATGTTGGAAAGTAACAGTACCCAATAGAATACATGGGTACAACAAGTACATATAACAAGTTATGATACAATAACCTGTAAACCTAACCTGACATGTCACCGTCTAATAAAGCCCGACACGATATATGATATAATACGAATGCAATAAGAGTAAGCATTATTATATGCTCAGCAATATCTACAGTACTGTTAATGGTAAAAAAGCAAGCTCTATGATCTACCGCCGTCCCACCTGGCCCCTGCACCATAAGCTCGAAAGGAGAAGCATAAAAAAAAGTCAGGCTCACACCCCGGCCAGCACAAAAACAAGTCAGGCCTGGCTAAATGGGACCAAGACCCCAGCTGGCCCATGGAGCATAAGCAGGAGACGGGGCAGCATAACAATAGGCCAGGTTAGCATAAAGAGAGACACCGATAGCATCGATGGAGAAACCTCGGGCATAAGAGGAGAACCCATGAGCATAAGAAAACACCCATGTCGGCGACGGGATGGAGGCAGAGGGGTCGATGGAGACATGGAGGTGGGCAACCGTCAAGGAGACCAAGATGCTTGCCGATGCTGGTGTCCAACAAGGAACTTAATTTGACGAGTGATGCGTTCTACTTTTGATTGCAGTCTAATCTCAGTTGCTCTAACAGCGACATGCTACTGTACTACCTCAGCTTTTGAAACACCATTGGTTTCACGCAGAACCAGCTACCCAAGGCCCAAAACGGAAATCAAGTGGACTCAATGCATGGGGAGTAGGCTCGCTCGCCCTGCTGAATCGTCGCCACTTGTAGCTCTGTCGATGTGCAAATCTCATTCAGCCCGCTAGCGCCTCAGGAGCTTTTCCATGTGCGAAATTCGAGGCTTAACATGAAGTCGGGGAGGAGGGGGGTTAATCTTTCCAACTGGAATCCCGACAACTCGTGCAGGCCTTCTTGGCGAAGCCTCGGGGGGGGCCTTAGTGCACAACTCCCCATTTCCTGGATTCGTCTTCATGCAAGAACAAGCATCCTACCCGGAGAGGCATCATCGACATCATGCCCGTCATAACCCTCAACCTTAAACAAGAACATGAAGCCGGCCTGTGCTCAAGGCTGTGTATCAAGTTGACACTACTTAGATGCTTTCGCAAACTACACAAGGCATCCAACAACAGGACGATGCTTGCTTCAATCCATCCCAATCGAACGATCGTATCTAGACCAACAAGTGCAATAAGCAGACGTCAGCAACTTTGTTGCGGTAAATTCAACCAGGCTCCCAGCCGACGTCCGCACCAGGCGAAGCCTTGCTTCAGACCAACTTCGTCTAGCCGAATATTCTCTCATACTCTAAGACCGACGCATAAACTCGAATTTGCACATCACATCGCACGTCCGATGAATGAGCGCAATGTCTCATTTTCAGAGGAGCTTCACGGTCTGCAATTCTCCAGCCAGTGGACTTCTAGAATCCTTCGCACTTCGGAGGCGAGCAGCTGACAGGTACGCCCCCAAGCTGAAGGATCCGTGCTGCACTCTTAAGTTTCCGTCAGCACATGCAGGAAGCTGAGATTGCCACTCCATTTTCGATGTCCTGCGGTCGGACAAAGCATGTCCATCTTGTCCGCAGCATATGAAGCTCAGCTGGTCGAACGATGTCAATGAGTCAATGAGTCAATCGAATAGAACGTACCTTCCCGTGTGCCTCGTGATGCACACTCCCCAGACCCGGCATTCTAGAACAACAAAGTGCCGATCAGCAGGTTCCCCCAGGTCAGCAGAAAAAAAAAATCGGCAGCCGACTGGTCCTGTGGTCGCTCCGAGTATTTCTCGCAAACCTGAGAAACGCAAACGACAGCCTAGGGCACCAGCAGAAGCAAAGGACTATATAGACTGAGCAAAAAGACTAGGTTCCAGTATGCAAGCATCGGAACTGAGGGCCACACTTTCTGGTACAACGCGGCCTCCATGCCTTTGTACCTTGGCTCCAGAGTTGGGGCGCCAAGAGCTTTAGAAAAGGCTGCCGGCTGGCAAGACAAACTTTGGATCACTGAGCTTACCTTTCCGTGCTGAACTGAACTGAAGCTTTTCGGTCCTGCATGTATCGAGCTGAGCTAAATACTTCTCCAATAGCGACTCCACCTGGACAGGCCATCATCATTCCGGTACTCCATTTTAGAATCTTGGCAGGCTTCGCAGGCATGTTCAATCCGAGTAACTGAGCGCGTGCTTTGTCGACATGATGTTGAAAGCGGAATGCGAGTCCTCCTGCGATTCCCAAACCTTCTCAAGAGAATGGAGGTATTAGCAGTGAGATGGCCCGCACTGTTTGTTGTTCCAGAGCACTCGTTCTCTGAGTCTTGCATTGCAGGTGAGTGGGCAGAGGGCAGGAGGAGCGTGGCTGGCTTCCCCAAACAGCCAATCTGAGTGTCAGTCAAGAGAATGTGTGGAGACAATTCCATGCCGATGCCCCACCACGGCCACAACCTCCCCAAGCTTGGCCGGGTTGTGCCGCTGGTAGACGGAACGGATGAGATCGCCATACTTTGCATCGGCCTGGCTATTGACTGATCTCTCGAAGCAGGAAACCCGCTGCGTTGGCTGCTTCACCGACCTGGTGCAAGCTTACGAAGGAACGCCCAAAAGGCATGAACAATCTCATCAATCAACTCAAAATGTGAAAGCCCAATCGCAACAATGGACAAAGCGAAGCTTCCTTCGACGATTCGACGAGGAGAAGAGGCTAGAGATCACTTTGCCTCAAGCCTTCTGTCCTTCAGGCGGACCTCATCAGGTTCATCTGCCTCTTTCGGAGGCACTTCCTGACAAGCAGCGCAAGGCTTCGGCATCTTCCGCGACTATGAATGAACAAACTGGTAGCTGCTGGTACGCACGGTGGAATTCAAATCCACTGGGACGAGAAAACGAGACCACTGAGTACCAAACACCCTTGAGGGTTAGAAAACAAAAACACTTTGAAACATCTGCCCCTGAGCGCAAGGTCGCCTTAAACTGGTGTGGTGCCGTGGAGGAAACACCGTGTGGGCTTTTGCCACACGGAGACATTTTTTTGGGGCACAGCAGCCGAGGAGGCCAAAGCTCCGGTGCAAAGCAGCTGTCAAACTCCTGTTGTCGAAGATTAACTACCAGTTGACAGAAACCCATTGACAACTCTTTCAAGCGCGGCATGCTTGCGATGGCGTCTGTTGTTTTCAAAGTCGCCAGCCTCTTCGGCAGCCGGAGCGGCTGTTTGCACCTTCCGTCGGCGGCGCCGCCGCGTCGGTGCCTGCAGAATCATGTCGCTTGTTTGGAACAGTTCAGGTCCTTCTATGGAGCCTAAAACATTCTCGCTGCCTTGAGTCCCGAAGCGACAGGAGCAGAGAGGGGTGGGGACAAGGACCGCGAAGGAGCCGGAACAGACTTTCGACACAGGGCAGCTGGTGACGGAGCACCGAGCGGATGTGGTTGCTGCAGCATGGAGGAAGGTAGGACGGAGTGAGAGGTCCAAATCAGACAGGACATTGGTTCCTGTGCGAACCTTGTGCCACACACAGGCTGTTCATATCCAAGACCATTCCCGTTGGGTAACGCCTTCTAGGAGAATTGGCAGGGTTTCTCACTCCCTTGCATATTCAAGCCCTCGAGATTTGCCAATCACGCTCGGATGTGTGGACAAGTAGCACGGTCCGTTCAAACATCCAGTGCTCCTGTCGTTGGATACGCTCAGATTACACCTGTTACGCTTTCCATAAACCCCATCTTCAAGTCCCGAAGCGACTTTGGAAAGTTGCAAGTCCCTATTGCCTGTGCAGCTCGTTCTGCTGGCACATCCTGCGGGCAACATGTCACAACTCTTGCATTGCATCATGACCGCCGCTCCCCTTCTCCCTCGCCCGGCTCTCTCCATGCGTCATTTCGTGGCGTGACTGAATAGAATGGTATGTCGCGCTTTCCAAACTCTGGGGGTGTGATCCCACGTTGGCACAGGTCCTCCACGGAGGCCGGTGCCTTCGCCTTGGCAGCTATGCATGCCCAGTTATCTCAAATCCCACCTGTGCTAGTGCCCGATGTCTTTGGACTCAAGTTTCTGGTCGGTGGCGAAGCAGCGGTTCTTAATGAAATACTCACCTGAGACGACGGCAGCGAGATCCTCTATGGTAGCCAGCAACATCTCCTGCCACACTCCCGGAGCAGCTGCCACAGCTTTCGGACTAGAACATGCTAGCTCAACGGCCATGAGTCCAAGAGTTTCAGTGGCGGCATGTCAACAGCATTCAGGCACTTGTGCGAGGACGGCGGATGCTTCAGAGTTGTGTACAGCATCAACGAAACTTTGAAGAGGAGAGCTCGACGGACTGGGAAGCTGACAAGATTGGGATGTGATGTGATGTCCATGTCAGCTTGTGCAACTATGAAACGTTTCAACACTACCGTCTAATGGAAAGCCTGTCAGAGAACAGCTGGGCACTGCGCAGCTCCTGCAACTTGCAATCTGACAAGATGTGCCATGAGCATACCCTGTCCACTTGTATTTGCCCAATGCCAACAAGGGAAAATTGTTTCTGGCTGAAGACACGAAACATCACGAAACCGCAGCTCACCCGAAAAGCAAAAGACAACTGTCAACTGGAAGGGCAGCGTGGCGCGGACATGCGGGAAATTGCAGGAACAAGGCAACCATGCCATCCTGTACAGAGCTCCCAAAGTTCTGCACCATTTGCTTGAGACGCGAGGGCATCCGTCCGCCCGTGCCCCCACCCCACTTTTGCCACCTATCTACGGCTACGTCTTGCATCTGAGACTTGGAACTCCATGACTGCCAGGAAACCCGGGCAACTCTTGGAATGGTTCTGGGAATTCCCGCAGGCTACTCAGCGGCTACTGAGAAAGGAAGCAACAACCGGCACAATGCCTGTTGTCCCATGCACCCTGGTGCCCAAAGATGCTCGAGCACATTTGACGCAGGAGTCTGCAAAATCATGGCGTGGCGACTTGATCTGCAGTGGCGGCACGGTGCACGGATGCCTACAGCCAAGCGGCAAACGGGATCCAGATTGATTCAAAGCGTTGGGACGGGTTGGACTCGGTTAGAGGCTCCATTATGGCATCTTGAAGCTTGTAGTCATTGTTGTAAGGCTTCAGGGGGACAAATTCAATAGTCAGTGCGAGCACACTCGTTGAAACTCCGCCTCTCATGCTCAAAGACGCTATATGATTTCCAATGAGCTTAGTCTTGTTCTTAGTCTTTAATTGAAACTGTTTCAACAGCATGTCCAAAGGAACACATACGTCGTCAGCAGCACTAGCACACTAGCACTGCTTGTGAATCGTGAACACGTACAGGACTACAAAAGCCAGCAGCTCTGGCTTACAGGCAGCCCGGCACCTCAGCAGGCTTTTCGTTCGGCGGAGCCTCTGCCTGCGGAGGGGCCGGTTTTGTCCACTGCCCAGTGTCCCTCTGCAGGCCCGGAGCCATGTCACGGCTTCACATGAGACTGCGCCACGACGAGGAACGGGGCTCGGCCTCTTGTTCGGCAGGCTTCTGCCTGCGCTTCCGGCGCTTTGGCTTCTCCTTCTCACCTCGCAAGGAGAGATGCGGGGCCTGCCAAAGGGTGCGTTCCCGGAGAGCGCAAGCGCAGTGTTCTGCAAACCCTTCTGGGCACTCCCCGGCCTGTGCCGTTAGCTTCCGTGGGCACAGCCTGAGTTGGGGGGTTCGAAACCTCTCTTCGCAGCACTCCTGTGAGTCTCGTGTCCGATCATGGCTCAGGATTGCTTGGGGCATCCCAAGCTGCAAGCTACTGATGCAACTGCCCTTTTGAAGACAGCCTTCCCCCATCAAAATGTGGCTAACCCAAGTCTGCAACGTAGTACGAACGCAGGCCACAAGTTGTTATTAACACAGCGTCTCGACGGAACCCCTTCGACCACCTTCAACCAAGGTGCCACCTGGGGCGGAGCTTCTGGCTCCTTCGCGGTGATGGAAGGGCATACTGACTGCTACCATTCTGGCTGCGCGCAATGCTGCACGGGGAGCTCTCTTAGGGCACATCCCAGGCTCCGAGCACTCCAACTTTTTTTTGTTTGGCACCAGCAAGCTAGAACCACCCCCCCCCCCCCAACGCCCTACGAGAGGTCAAATGCTGCAGGAAGTTCGTTGCATGTCACGGGCTTTAGAACCCTTTTTATCATGTCTCGTTCCATGGCGTAACAATGGGTGTTCTCAGGTGGATTATGACCTGAAGTACGATTGCCGTTGGAGATGTCAGATGCCGATTACAGCTGCGATTGATTATGAACCTGTGTGCGACCATTTGGAGCGACCAATTTTTACGGTCAAAGACAAGCGCTTCACCAGCGAGATGATGTTGATAAAGGAAGACATTTCGAGTTGCAATGTGACATTGAGATGGATGGCGACGAAGCAGATGATAGTGCGTGTTGATCAACTTGAGAACTGGGCGACGAAAGCTAGAGCAAGCGACTGCGAAGAGCAGGTTGCGGCATGTTACAGTTTTTTTCGCTCAGACTGCTGGGGTGGCAGCGCGTGTGCGGAAGCTTAACTGATTGTCGGTGGTCAAGGTGCGCAGGGGATGTCGCGAGGTTCATTGGGTAGCCAGGATGTAAGTTTGTTTACATGTTCTCTGTGGGTTTGACTCCGGGCAGGAAAGTACGCGACTTTTAGGATTAAATTGTAGGTTGTTTCGTGCTTGCCGGTTTGCTAGGCTGGCATCTCAAGTCTCGAGGTCTTTATGTTTCTGAATTATGACAAGGGTCTGGAAGTCCGTAGGATTAATCCGAGATTTTTTGGCTATATTGTGTTGGTTATTCTGATATTCAGTATTTGATGATTTGGGGCTTTGTGTGGGATGTGTGTATATTTGCAAGGAAGTGCAGATTCTAGTGTTATTGTTTCGTAATATGCTGATTTTGTATTTCCGTTTAGGGCTGTCGCATTAAAACCAAAGACATCTCGACCTTGAAGATTGCTGTGATTTGCTGGCTATGTTAGTCTGTGGTGTCAAGTGTTTGATAACTTCGGGGTTCCAGCAGAACTCATGCAATCCATGCAGGCCTGTTTGTACTGTTGCAGATATTCGTTGCATAACTTCGCTTGTTGAGGCTTCCCTGATGGGTGTGGTCTCGAACCTAGCTTCCACGCACTTGTGAGCTGCAGCTCTGTGACATGGCACCTGCGCCATCATGCAAATCTAATCTGTCTTGTAGCGAAAGGGGGAGGTTACCAAGCCCTTGCATGCCTGAGCTTTCAGCGCGAGACGAGCCCGCACGGAGCTGCACGGCGGCACAAACCCATGCAGCTTTGCTTGCAATGTTGCAGATACTTATTCCATTAAGTTAGTTTCTGAAAGCTTTCCTGATGAGCTTGGTCTCGAACCTAGCCTGTTAGGCGCGCACGCTGCAACGCTTCCACGCGCTTGTCGGCTGCAGCTCTGAAACTGAAGCGGCAACTGCGCAGGCATGCACATGTAATCTGTTCTGGTGGCACCTTCTGGTAAGAAGGGGCGGGGGGGGGGGCAACATGTTGTGGGGGCCCCACCTTGTTAAATGTTGCAGGGAGCCGGCGGTGAGGAGGGGGCCCCTTAGTTGCTCTGGAACAATCATTTCCGTGGTGGCGCGAGGGGGGGGGCCCCCCGTGGCCGGCTTAAATGGGGTTTATTTGGAAGCTGACACTCGGGTTTCGTTGTAGTCATACATCCTCACAGGAGGGC
>CAJNJA010013866.1:0-12458 GCA_905231915.1 Symbiodinium necroappetens | reverse complement strand
CGACAACTCGCGCACACGAGTATGGCTATGGTCATGGACATGAAACATTACTACAAGATCCTTACACCAGAAGTACTACGGTTGACGATATAAATCCTGCATTACCCATAATACAGAATATACCATGATTCCCATAGCTTAGGGTCCTTAGGGTCATGCAGGATTGTTATCATCAACAGTAGAAGAGGATCGTTCACACCAGACGCGTGAGGGCTTACACGTGTTGACAGGTGAGTCGTAAAAGGCCTGCCCTGCCTGGCAGACTTCCGGAAGGATCCACACGTTCCAAGTAGATCCCCTAACTTGGGACCCTAAGGTGGTTTATAGGAAACCTCTCCTACTAAGGGATCTGCTTTCTTTGTGTTCCTCCTATTCATGGACTGCAGATATAGCCATTACTTCAGTAGCCGTCCGCATTAGCGGAGACTCGTTCTGACGATGGTCTGTGCCAGCGTCGTTTTCTATTTCAGGGTCCTTGGAGGCCGCAAGCAACCTAAACCGTAAACCTAAACCCTAGACCCAAACCTAAAGCCCTAAACCCTAAACTTTAAACTCCAAACCCTGAACCCTAAACCACAACCAAACAGCTGGGGGTTTATTCTTTGAATCCTCAGGGAAAGCATATCAACTACCATGTCAACGAATAGTTTACGGTAAGCTAAACTCATCTCTCGAAGAAGAGCCCTACAACTCAAATCCTTTCAACCCCAATTGTGGTAGCTTAAATCAAGCTCCTAAAGAAGCACCCCATCGACACCATAATGTAAGGGCCTCTATTATTAGACTAGGGTTTTGGGGTATATTGTATTAAAATTAAAAAAAGGGACCACCAAAGCAGCATAGGTATTTATTTAGGCCCCTCTGGTATTATCTCCAGATACACTACCTTAAACTAAACGCCCAAAGAAGGGCACCGCGGAGGAAACATCCGGGCCCCTCAACCCTGAATCCTAAACCCTGAACCCCAAACCCTAAATAAACCCCCCAAAACTAAAAACCTAAAACCCCCAAACCCTAAACCCGGCGACTTGCCCCTGAGGATCCCGGCCTCGTATTGATACTGGACCTCGGAAGACTCGCCGAAACCAGGGAGGAAGAACAGCAATCAGGCAGTCTGCTGCAATGTACTAGAATTTTAACGTGGTCTAGTAGAACCTACTATAATATACTAGAACCTTTAACATAGTCTAGTAGAATATAACATAGTGCCAGAAACAAAGGCACAATAGTAGTGGTACTCAGATTAAATCATGGCAGTAATGCTCGTATTCATCAACGATCCCATCGCACCGACCGCGAGATCTTCAAGATGGCTGGAAACCTTGAGCCCTCAGGTTACAACTACTTGGAGGTTCATGGGTAGTTATAGGCATGGTTATACGTCCTCTAATACGGGTTTTAACTTTTGTGGCCTTACTTCTAACCCCACTTATAACTACCCATGAACCTATAACTAGGGTTATAAGTCTCCGAATATGGGTTACAAATAAGTGTAGCCACCCCACTGATACCCCAAGAAGTGGGCCCAAGTGCTGCAAGGCAGATGATGAGATAATGTAAGGTTTAGGGTTTAGGGTTTAGTGTTTCAGGGCTTGGGCGTTTAAGGTTGTATGAAGAAGCCCTCCCCTGGTGCTTTTCCACTGCAAAAAAGGCTCCGGCAATCAAAAGTAGCCAGCATCTTCTCTCACATCGACTTTGCAAGCGCACCAACGAGGGGTTCTTGGGATGGATCTACACTGGCTTCACTCCTGGACGACCCATATTGCAGCAACCCACGGACAGAGCAGGTACAACGACCGTTGACAGCAATAACAAGTAGTGAGACGACGGTATAGCGACAGCATAACAACGGCTCTCATAATAGTGGTAGTGACAAAAACCCGAGTCGAGAACGACACCACCGCAACACGCCAGAAACTTCTTGGGCTTCGGACGATGTTCACCAACATCTCAACCTTGGCGCATGTTGTTGTTATTATTATTATTACCATTGTTATTAGTATTATTATTATTATTTTATTGTTATTAAATTCTTATTATCATTATTACCGTTGTTATTGTTACTGCTTTTATTGTTATTGCTGTAATTCTTTCTGTTGCTATTGCTATTACTATTATTGCTTTATTATGAATAACGTTTATCATGAGCTTACACATCGATTTAGGGTTCACTCTGACTGGCACTGCTTGAACATCTTTGCCAAATGTTATTACCCAGAATTCAGACCCCCTATTCTCGAGTAGAAAGATTCTCTTACAATCCCTACATACTGCATCATGCTCTATTATACTTTATACTATACTATACTGTACTCTACTGTACGGCACGAGACCATGCACACGAGCGTATCTCACTGATGCACAGATTCTGTGCTGAATTCCTTGTGGGAATCCGGGCTCGTGAAAATGCAGATTTAGAGTGCCGGTTCAGGGGCTTAGGGGTTCAGGGGTTTAGGGCTTAGGGTTTAGGGGTTCAGGGGTTTAGGGTTTAGGGCTTAGGGTTTAGGGATTCAGGGGTTCAGGGTTTAGGGCTTAGGGTTTAGGGATTCAGGGGTTTAGGGGTTTAGGGTGGGTCAATACACCTTGCTGTTGAATCGCGAGCCGCAGTGCACATTTTTGTATGATCCCTGCAACCTGCAAGGTTTGTAAGCTTCAGGGGTTTCAGAGTTTCAGTCGTTTGAAGGGTCACAGGCAGATATCAGTCGGGCCACAAGCAGGCTTGCTTAATCGCGGTTCGAAATCGTTACAGCGACATATTGAGTTACTTCCTCTGCCCATGAACCTCCGAGCACCTGCCTCTGCTGGATCGCGCCAAGCTTCCCAAAATCCAAAACCGAGCGCTGAAATCATAATTTAGGGCCGCAACAAGCAGAAGCGGTTTTGAGATCTACTAAAGCATAACCACAGTAGGGCACCCCTTGGAAAAAATATGGGTAGTTTCTTAAGCTTCTATATTAGACCATCCGTGTCAAAGGTGTGTCAGTCTGAAGGCAAGGTGCGAGGAAGACCAGGCTATGATGGGTAAAGGCAGTTCCTGGGCAAAGGACGGATCAAGGTGGTTTTGAGCTTAAGGGGTTTAGGGTGTTGCCCAGAGAGCCCAATACCCCTTAATTAAGGAACATACTTTAAATCATAATATTAAGGCCCCTAGAATTTAAGGCATATTCCTTAATTAAGGGGTATGGGGCTCTCTGGGTTCAGTTTAGGGCCAGAGGATGTTCAGAGCTTCAGCTTGCATGGTGGTCTTGTTTGAGGATGCACGTGCAGAACTGATTGGAGGTTTGTCTCGAGGCCGGCAGGCTGATCGAGATTTCGAAGATCAACATCTTCTCTAAACCCTAAACTCACCCCCAACCTAGACCCCACACCCAAAGCCTCTAAAACCCCAGTGCCGCCCATTGCCCTAGACCCACCAACACAAAACCTCACTAACTCTGAAGCTGAAAACCCCAATCCCTACGCAGGGTTTAAGGTTCAGGATCCCAAACCCTACACGCAAGCCCTTCTGGAGATCAAGGATTGCACACGTCAGCTTCTTCTGCTTGTACCACGTATCAGAATGCTCTTGTAGGAAGGGGGACCCATGGTGGAACCAGGCGCAAGGTCCCAAAGACACAGACCCCTGACATGGCTGTAAGATAGGACAGCTTTACACAACAGACCCCCAAGTAGCAGGATCCTCATTGCGAAACACCCGAAAAGCACCCTTAACATCAAGATGCCTTCCAAAGCTCTGCAACAGCCCCCCCCGAAGGTTCCCCCATCCGAAAAAGCGTCAAGCACCAGGCAAAGCATTGCCAGTCTCCTCCAAAAGCGCAACGTAACACATCGCAAGACGTCTCGAAGGCT
Organism: Symbiodinium necroappetens; assembly: GCA_905231915.1. Classification (NCBI taxonomy): domain Eukaryota; class Dinophyceae; order Suessiales; family Symbiodiniaceae; genus Symbiodinium; species Symbiodinium necroappetens. The sequence continues at coordinate 8,609 of CAJNJA010013866.1, read as the reverse complement.
TCTAGAGGTCCTCAAGGACTCCCCAAAGCTATCAGGGCCCGAAAAGACAGGGAGGAGGGCCCCCCCCCCAAAGGAAAAGCGATCAACGCTCATCATAAACATAGGATGCTATATCCAAACCTCCTAATACAACTTTTATCAAACCCTCATAGCACTGGTTCTAACACCCCCCCCTTCTGATAGACCTGGTCTTTGCCGAGGGGCGGAAAATGTAGCTGGGCCGCGATAAGCGCTCCGCCAAGGACACGAGCTTCAAGCAACTGGCACATGGGGTTTGGGGTTTAGGGGTCTAGGGATCTATGCAAGCAGTCACTGCAAGCGATCCGGGTTTAGGGATTTCGGGCTTTGCGGCTCAAGGGATTTTGTCTAGGGCCTATCATTCTAAGGTTTAAGTCTTGAGAATCAAAAGCGCGTGTAACCAAATTTTGCTTGCCAGCCATTGTTTTTATAGAACGATTGCGTTGTGTTATTGAATTGAATTATCGCTTGATAAAGCACTTTATAAGATTGGTTTCTAAGGAAAATTGACACGAACGGTGGAAATAAAATCAAGTTTCTATGTTCTGATGTTATGGGTTTCTTTGGGTGGTGGGTATTCTTCTGCTTCTGCAAGGCAAACTGGACGAGGGACTGCTCGATCCGGAGCTGCTACACCATAAAACCTAAACCCTAAATCCCAAACCCTAAATCCCAAACCCCAAATCCTAAACCCTAAAATCTAAACCCTAAAAAACCCTAAAACCTAAACCCTAAACCCTAAATCCTAAAATAGAAACCTAAACCCTAAACCCTAAAATAAAAACCTAAACCATAAAACCTAAACCCTAAACCCTAAAACCCTAAACCCCTAAACCCTAAACCCCGAAACCCACACCCTAAACCCAGGCAAAGAAAAAAACTGAACCCCTCGGCCCTTGAACTGCGCTCCCCAAAATTAGGGGAGTTGTCAGGTGGGGAGTTACCACGGTGGGTACCCTTACATGAGTACAGCTGGCATCGTGGAAGCTACCTACCTGAATTTCCCTTAGACTCAACTCGCTTGGCCCCCTTTGAAAGCCTTTGACAAATCTTCGTAGAATCAGATCCTCTGCCAGGGTTTAAGGGTTAGGGTTCAGGGAAAAGTAAGATCCTCTTATAGGGTTTAAGGGTTTAGGAAAAATCAGATCCTCTTCTAGGGTTTAGGGGTTCGGGTTTAGGGTTTAGGGAAAAATCAGATCCTCTTCCAGGGTTTAGGGGTTAGGGTCTAGGAAAAATCAGATCTCCTTCTAGGGTTCTGGGGTTAGGGTATAGGGAAGAATAAGATCCTCTTAGGCCCAAAGAAGGAAAGTTGTTAAAAATGTCCCAAAGGCCCAGCGGGTCAAGGTTCCAAGCCTCCATGCCAATATTGAGCTTCTGCTGCCTACTTGTGACTTAAAGAGGCTGCATGCTTTTAAGCCCAAGAAGCTAGGCCCTCTGTACTTGAAGGTGCACTCCTGATTTAAAGGGTAGTGTGGGCGCTCTGGGACCCCCTCCCCCCTCCCCCCCCAAACCCTAAACCCCAAACCCTAAACCCCAAACCCTAAACCCTACAACTCTAAACCCTAAACCCCAAAAATACTCCAAGACCTGAAAAAATGCTGGAAGAACTCCTTCTGCGCCAGCCTCTCGAGAGCGAAGCCCTTGACGTAGGGGGAGACCTTGCAAGCGTTGCTGCTCATTTGGGTAGCGCGTTTCGGATTTAAGTGCTTAGGGCTTTAGGGTTCAGGGTTTAGGGTATATAGGGTTTAGGGTTTTAAGGGTTTAGGGGTTTAGGGTCTAGGTCTAGGGTTTAAGGGTTTTTGGGTTGGGGGTTTTTCAAAGTTCTTCGGCTTGGGGTTTAGGATTTTTTAAGCTTCCGGTCCCTGGCATTGGGGCACCGCGCGTTGCAGAGCGCCGTCATCAGCATCTCCACGAGGGCATCGTTGGCCGACTTCAGCAAACTCTCGGAGATGACCTTGAGGGTGTAGGGTTTAGGGTTTAGGGTTTTGGGTTTGGGTTTTAGGGAGTAGGGGTATACCATACATACTTCTATCAAGGAGCCCCCAAGGAGTCGATAACATAGTTATCATCTATCTAAGGTAGCTGCAGGGTTCCCACCGTAGGGGGCTCCCGAACTAGGCTGCGGATTCAAGGTGCCGAATGAAGGTAGTGTTTAGGGTTTTTAGGGTTTAGGGTTTTAAGGTTTCGATTTTTTAGGGTTTTTAGGGTATTATTGTTTAAGGGTTTAGGGTGGACTCTCTGCAGACATCTTTCAATTCATCTCCTATTCCAAAGCCCCCGGCTCTGTACAGCGTCAATGCCATCACGTCGGCCTGAGCATCAAGGTTGGGCTTAGCTGAACGGTCACCGCACCGGTTTTGTGGTACATATATTGCCGTAAAATTTGTATAGAGGATCCGCTTTAAAAAGCTGCGTCCTACCGCAGTGTTCGAACACGGCTGCCGTCTTAATTCTTGCTGGAGATTGAAACTTCATGGTAGGGCACTGCTGCACTAAGTATGGGTGGCATGAAAGTAGAAGCCACAAAGTTGGAACATCAACATCCTCATCTTGGTAAAGCAATACAGCCTGCGAGGGAAGTATGAACTCTCGCCCTTTCCCCACGAGGAAATCCAGGGCCCACGCATAATTCCCCGTGAAGGAAGGTATGTCCAACGGCACCTTCTTGGCGGAGTACCTCTGCCATGCCAGTAATTCCCACTTCAGAGTCTTCACCTTGCAACGCAGACAACACTGATATGAGACCAAAGGCAAAGCCTCACAGGCACATTGCAGCCGCTAGGCTTCGCCCTTTTTTGAAATGTCTGGATCTAAAGCCTACAGCCTGCACAGCCAACAAAATTCACAGGCCATGCTTGCCAATGTGGGAGTTTCCGAACATCAGGGGTACCCTATTTTGGGGTGCTTTATAATAAGGACCCTACTATTTAGGGTACTACATTTAGGGCCCCCCCTATTTGCGGCAACCCCCCATGTGCTTCCCTTGTGCAAGGGAGTCTACCAGGCTCCATACGTAGGTGAGGGAAGGGGTCTGCAGCACTGAACGCGGGTCAGCAGTAGCTACAAGCGTTGTGGGAGTGTTTTGTTTGGGACGCATACGTGCTTACGCATGTATACAGGTCTGCTCCAGGGCGATACAATACATTAGGTATGCTGCACACCGTTGAAGCATGTCGGTCTCAAAAACTAGACTGGGGCTTCGGGGTATATTGTAGTTGCATTTTCGGACTCCGCAGTTAGCTGTTCATACCTCCAGATTCACGTTGTAAAGCCCTATATACGCGAGGCAAAGCATCTTAGCTTCGCTTAGGGCTCAGGGTTTAGGGTACAGGGCGATAGTATAAGGCCTGAATACTTAGAATACTGTTGATGATAGAAATCCGGCATTACCTTACGGACCCTAAACTATAGGAACTATGGTCTATTCCTTATTATGGGGTAATGCAGGATTTCCATCATCAACCGTAGGATTGCAGGATCAGGGTTTAGGGCCCTCAACCATTGCACCGGGGCCGCGTGCGGGTCGTTGAGCCGGACGGCAAAGGATCGCTCGCCGGAGAGGACGAGGAGGATGAAGGAGGCGGTGTGGAGGAGGCCTTTACCAGAAGTTTAGGGTTTAGGGTTTTCTACAAGGGGTTTAGAAGGGTTTAGGAGGCCTTTACCAAAAGTTTAGGGTTTAGGGTTTTCTACAAGGGTTTAGAAGGGTTTCTTCAGAGGGCTTTGCATGGGTGATTGGGGCGGCCCTATCGTTTATGCGGATCTACTAAGGGTTCTAGAAGGAAGGGCTTTTGAACAGGTGTCGATGAGGATTTGATAGGGTTGATGATATACATCCTGCGTTACCCAGAATAAAGAATATACCATAATTGCCATAGTTTAGGGTCCTTAAGGTCATGCAGGATTTATATTATCAACAGTAGGGTTTTGGCTTGGGCTTGGGGGTCTTATGTGGGCACGGCCCAGGGAGGTGGCCGTAAGGGTAAAAGCTCGGAGAAAAGGTGTGATCGGCGAACATTCACTCTTGTTGATGGACAAAACCCGGCAGTATGCCAGAAGCAGCCTAAACTAAGCCAATCAGGGCATATTCCGCAGTTTGGAGCATCTGGCGTCGCTCCTCTCCTAAACCCTAAACCGCTATCGCTCACGGACTGCTTCATCTGATTCGCTGCAACGTTACACTGGGGTTTCCCGGGCTGCTTCACCGTCAAATCCCGACTCCTTACGAAGCTTCTGTTGTGGCGGCCCGTGATTTCTGCAACCCTAAAGCCTAAACCCTGAGCGTTGAAGAAGCCCAAAACTTCTACGCGGGGTGATAAGTAACGTCGAATGGACTCTTTCACCACACAAAAACCCGAAAGGAGCCCTCTCTCCTCAAGCCCGAACATGAAGAAGGACCCTGTTCAGCCGGAGAAAACTCCACAGAGCCAAAAACTAGGGGAATCCAAAAAGAAAAAGGGCAAAAGGGGGTATTCTTGGGGAACCTAGAAAACGAACTCCACATCCCTGGGCCTAAACCCTAAACCCTGATCTCTCCCGGAGCCTACGAGGTGCGCCGAGCTTTTTGCCTCTCAAGCCGGGCTTGGGGAATCAGCTTTTTCGAGCGTTTCCGCACGCTGCTTGAGACGCAGAGGATGGGGGGTCCTCCACGGAGTTTACCGGCTTAGGATGGTTAAGGCTTGGGGGGTTGCAGCGTTTAAGTTTAGATTTCAGGCATCTGCACCCTAAGCGGAAGTGCAGGGTTGAGGCATTAGGGTTTCGGGCTTCGGATTCAAGGGTCTGGAAGTGTCCTTACTCAACGTTACTGAGCCAGAAAACTATGAGCAACCGGTTTAAGGAGTACGCCTTGTTCTGAAATATAGGCATGTAGTGGCCTTAATAACTAGAAGAGGGCTTTGGGGTATATCACGCCCCAACTATGTTTACGGAACCTGCCGGAATATTGTCAGTGATCGTTCAGGCCCCAGAATTAGAGCGATCCCTGATCCTTTTGTTGGGTTTTTGTCAATTTGTTTTTGTCGGGAGCCCTTAGATTGAGACCCCTGCATAAAACCCTAAACCCCTACCCTGAACGCACAACCTTTCGCAGTCAGAACTGGTTCTCGGGTTAGGGCCATGTTAGAAATGATCATTTTTTATCCTTATTAGGGTTTTACTATCACAAAAATGTAAAATTGTATCCAACAGCGACCCAGAGAGCCTAATACCCCTTAATTACGGAATATACCTCAAATCATAATATCAAGGCCCCCGTATAATTTAAGGGGCTCTCTGGGGACCCAGAGAAGCACTGTACGCAAGCTGCAAGGTACCAAGCGTAGGCTTCTGATGCACGTAGAGGGATGGAAGGTAGTAGGGTTGTAAGGCTTTCGGAGTGTAGGGGTTGCGTGGTCTGGGGGGTAGGAGTTTTGAAGCTTGAGGCTCGAGAGCTTTGGGGCTTTGGGGTTTTAGGTTTAGGGATTTGGGCTTCGGAGACAAGCTCATCATCCTGCATCTGGATAAAGCCAGTACTCGCCTGTTGCAGCAAGTAGAGCACCGAAAGGAGAACCTGGTTGGTGTCATGCCTCTCCACGACCTGAGGACAACAGCTACGAACTGACCAGGCTCATTTTCTGTGTGGAGACGCAGTTGTTTCTCGTGGTCGAGCTGTACATAACAAATTGTTAGAAAGAGTCGCACCAACGGCCGCAATTTGCAGACCCCCACTTCCAAAGCTCTCGAGGGCGTGCTGCCGTTTCGAGGGTTCCGCGACTTGGCGCAGCCAGCTCACTGTACAAGTTGACCAATGGGTCCAAACACAGGTGACTATATACGTTCATACATCGCGAGTGTGCAAAGCGGTGAACTGCACAGGGATGAGACATGGGATTCTGTGCCTATGTAACACATACTTACATGTAACGACACCTGTACTTCTGATATAGTAATGCGGGGCTGAAGTATCCACTAGCCACCTGCTTGGACTCCTTGGGCGAAGTGGAACCAGTGCTGCTCCGGGAATTCTTGAAGGTTGTGTGGTGGCCAATGCATGCAACCTCAAGCTGCATGTGCCAGGCGAGGCGTTCTGCTCCATCTCAAAAGTGTTTCGCTTCATTGACGGGAACAAATAAGCATAGCCCTTATTACCCCGCTTTGAACTAGTTCTTTTTGAGCACCGGAGTTTGGTGTGGCGTAGGGGTAGTGGAATGATTGATACTAAGAGGAAAGCGCTCGAAAACATGCAGCTTCGTCGTGCTTGGAGGTGGTCGGAACGGGCAGTAGGCTCAGAAGGATACAGATACCCTCACCACAACCACACAAGACCAAGAAATTCTCGCATTAAAGCGTGCGCGATATGGCAGGCCCTTCTGGCCCAATCGCATCTAATTCGCCGTGGCGATCCAGCCTCGGCGTGTTTGGAACCTCCTTCCTCTCCCCGCAATTCAGTGGCTCTTAGGGGCTGAAGGAGACTCAAGCACCCCAGCAGTGCCGGCCAAAGCAGTGGAGCGCGTGTGTATTGTCAATATGGTAGTGGATGTACTGGTGGGAGCACGGTCCATAAGCCTGATTGCACTTCTCCTTTGCCTGCATCGCGTCAGCAAAGGACGGCGAGGGCTTGGGCATGGAAAAGTCCTCGCAGCAAACCCGACCAGAAGCGGTCTTGGCTTTTTGACCGCGCAGGCTCGGGCCGCTCTTGCTGCTCGCTGGCTCTGCCTTGCCAGTTTCGTGTGCGTCCTGTCGGGTCACATTGCGGAACAGCACGCTGCAGTTGCCCGCTTCATGTCAATGCCAAGGGCGGCTCCTGTGAAGTTCAAAAGTCCACTCTGGTTGGCCTCCGTGAAATTCACCACGAGCTTGTCCTGGTTCGAGCAGTACTTTGCCTCGTACTTGGCAAGTAGTGGACACTGGCCCACATTGCCAGCAAGCCCAGCGCCCTTCACATCGAAAGTCAGCCCATGGCACTCGGCTTGATCCAGGGCCTGCACGAACTTTGTGTCGACTGTGCCCTTGGCCTCGCCTGCCATCCTCAACCGCACCGCTGCCGAGCTGCCTGAAAAGCAATGGTCTCCTTGCGAAGGCATGCCATCACCGCTGCAAAGCTCTGCAAAGGAGTCACAGGCACTCAGGGCAAGCATGATCCACAACAGTGCCATCATGACGGGGAGGCCGGCAAGAAGCCTGGAAACAAGCGGTCTAGCAGCTAGCGGCAGCAGCAGCAGGCAAGAGCCCAAATGGCTACAGTTCGTAGCGCAAGGTCAAACAACTTGATACTCATGCCTGGGCATTGAGGACATTGAAATCTCCAGCGGAATATTGCCGGATACTCAAGCCATTGACTGAGAGTCGGAAAACCGCAAAGTCTTCAAGTATGAAGGATACCGTCCAGATAAAGCAGCTGATGATGCAAATGCCACGTCCCTGCTTCACTCAACCTCTGGCCGTGGTTCCTTCATTTCTACACCCACAGTCGTCCTAGAATGCCACCTACTACAGCCGATGTAATGTAGGTGCCGAAACAACTATAACTGCTTTAGGGTTCTATGTGCTACAAATTAAAGGGTGACAAACTTCGTAGATGTTTCGCTCCCTTAGCCCTCATGTTTGGGTCTTATAGGATGTCTCCTGTATTGCGACCGAGCAACGCCGCTGTCGCTCTAGCAGCACGAGGCGTAGGAAGCGCCAAGCGGCGTGCAAAGAGTGCTGTTGGGTTTAGGAACCCTGAAACGTAAATCCTAAGCCCTAAACCCTAACAGTTTATAATTATATAGGCTTCCAAGTAGTTGCATCACAGCAAGTTGGACTTGCAAAGTTTTCTAAGACCAGACTTAACATCCGAAGCTCCCCCAAACTCCAAAAACCAGTCGCGATTACCCCGGCAGCAGGGATCCAGAATGCAGCTTCTAAAAGTTCAACCCTTAGACCCTTCGACCTTTCGACCCTTAGGTAACTCACCAAGAAATAAAAGCTTGGACCACTGCAATATCCAGCTTTTGAAGGCACCCTCGGGGCCCTGCCCGCTTTGTGAAGGTCGGGTTGGACGTCAGCAGATGCCACAGCAGCACCAACGCCTCTGCAATTGCATCAGCAGGCGGCTTTTCCCAAGCGTTTCCTCTTGTTGACCTAGAGGATGGAGAAGCAGTTGCTGCATCTCGCAATCAGAGACAGTTGTGAAGCAACAAAGGACTGCTGATATCAGGGACCTACTATTGTCGGTGCTTTTGGTCCCGAATTAACCAAAACTTCTACTACATGCACGTATGGAAACCTCAAGTGCGCTGCCCCGTGACCCCAGTTTTGCGATGAGCCATTCTTCCGGCAACGAGGCAAGGTGCAAGGGATTGCAATCGGATAACACAGCCCTTGCCAACAACCTTATGCGAATTGCGACAGCGCTTACCTGCTGAGATACACATGCATTCCCATGGCACTACAGAAACTCTATAGGATAGTGGACAAGCCTGCCCCGCTTAGCACACATGCCGGTCACAGGACTGGCATTCAGGTGCCTGTCATGTTGTGGCCGTTCACCCCCAGCAAGCACATTAGCGCATCGTCTTGCTGTCATACACTGGCAGCTAATGCCAGTGAGTTGGCCTAGAAGGGTGAAGTTCACA
>CAJNJA010013865.1:2175-12458 GCA_905231915.1 Symbiodinium necroappetens | reverse complement strand
ATGAGGGCTTAGGCTCTAAGGGTTTAAGAGCTTTGGGTCTAAGGATGAGGGTTTAGGGTTTAAGGGTTCAGGGATCAGGGCTTAGGCTTTAAGGGTTTAAGAGCTTAGGGTTTAAGGATGAGGGTTTAGGGTTTAAGGGTTCAGGGATAAGGGTTTGGGGTTTATGTTTAAGGGTTTAGGGTTTAGGGTTGTAGGGTTTATAAGGTTGAATATTTGGGCTGCCAGAAGTACTACTATGCTATATAGGTTAGTATACAGGTTGTTTGCAGGTGCTATTAAGGAGGAGTGAGTAGGGTTTGAGGGATTCGGTTTTTGGGGTGTAGACTTTTTTCTGGCTTCCCTACACTCACAGAATGCTTGGGATGCAGGTGATCCGATGCCCAAGCCCACATCTGCATAAGCGACATGGTTCCGAAACCGTAGCTCAAATTGGGCATGGCAGAGTGCGGAAGACTGTGAAGATGCCGCGGGGCAGCCGAGATATCCCAGCCGCAGACTCCGCCGAGGCGAGGGGCGGAGTGGCCGGGGCTCATGGGCCTCAGCAGCAGTTGCGGGGCCAGAGTTCGAAGAGAGCATCGTGCACCCTCAGCAGAACATCGAGCGGCCAACTTTCTCTCCTCCAACGACCCCCGAAATCCCGGAAGCATCAGAAAGGACTGGGAGATGCTAGGAGAATTTGCCAGAGGGTTCGCAAGGCGGGTCCTGTTTCTATGTAGGTGGTGGTGATGGACCGACCTCCGGAGAAGGGTGCTGGAGTGTCCCTACCAGGTAACAGGTACCAGGCACTCTACCCATAAACCGGCATCCTACACCCATCCCGAACAGGGACTCTACAAGAAGTGTGTCATTTTGGAGTGCCACAGGTTCACGAATAACGGCCGCTTGGAAGTTAGAAGCATAACAGCCAGGGAGCATTAGACTTGTCGGTTGAAATCCACTGAAGTCGCAGATCGAAAACCCGGGAAAGCCACGACACTCAGGAAAAGATGAAAGCCAACAAAGGCTTCATATTCCAATAGGCTTGAAGCCTGAGAACCCGAAGGCTGCACCAAGAAACCCCAAACCGAAACCACGGCACCCTAAACCCCAAGCCCCAAAGCTAAAGCCGAAACTTCGGACCGTGCTCCCGATACTGCTTACGAGTAGATACTGACCATAGGGGAGTTTGTACGTTCTCATAGCATGTCCGTACGTAGGGCAAGCATCGGTGGAGGCAGTTGTCACCCTACAACCGCGGCTGTAACAATCTCACAGATCTTTCATGCAGCCCCTGTAGAATAACCCTTATCTCACAAAATCAACTTTATTAAGCCCTGGTTTGGTACAGTTGCCGCAAGCCCGAAACCCTAAACCCGAAAGCCTCTATCTAAGCCCTTGTAGTAGCCCTTACCAAGCCCTTGTAGAGCGCTTTACTTATGGTAACATCCTTGCCCCTAACTCTAAACCCTTGAAACCCGAGACCCAAAAGCCCTAAACCCTAAAGCCCTGAGCCTTCAACCGACACCTGAAAACCCAAACCCTAAACCCAAATCCTTAAACATGAAACCTGGACAATAAAGCCCTCAGCCCTAAGCCCCGTAGTTCTCTAAATTCGGGTCCCTTTCTAGGTCCCCCAAAATAGTACGGCACCCATACAAAAAAGGACCTTGAAAGGGATCGTGATTTAGAGAACTGATCCCTTAAAGAACCCCTAGACCCCTAGAGATCCCCTGAAGGACCGAGGACCCCGAGAGATCCCTTAGAGGACCCCGAGAGATCCCTTCAAGGACCCCTAGAGATCGCTTGATTCAAGGAGCCCTACAGATCCCTTAAAGAGATCCCTCAAAGGAGCACCCCGAAACAATTCCTTACACAACCCTTAAACTAAACGATTCCTCAAAAGGATCCCTTAAGGAAGCCCTGTAGAATCCTTCGAGGATTCCTATAAACCCTGAACCTTAGACCCGCAACCCTAAACCTTAAATCCGAAACCCTAAACCCCGTTAAAGGATTTCTTATGAAGGCCCGAAACCCTAAACCTTAAACCCGAAACCCTCAACCTTAAACCCGAAGCCCTAAACTTTAAAGCCTAAGCCCTATATTAAACGATCCCTTATGATAGCGTTTCCAAGGCTCGGAGGTATGATGCTCTCTTGGCTCCAGGGCCGGTCGTCGGATGGAGGCATCTATGGTTTCGGGGTCTACGGGGTTTAGGGTTTTGGGGTGGAGGGTTTTGGGGTTTAGGGTTTTGGGGTGTGGGGTTTTGGGGCTTAGGGTTTTAGGGTTTAGGGTTTACGGTTCAGGGCCTTGCGCAGCCAAGTATCCAGCGCCCTCGCAGCAGCCGATCCCCGCGGCCCCAGACCCTATTCCCATTCACGTCTGTTTTACCGTACTGACTCGGCCCTAAACCCTGAACCCTACTCTCCAGTGCGTGTCCTTCGAACATTTGCTGACGATTGTATCTTTGGCCGTACTTGTACAATCGGCCTGAGGTCGGCATTGTTATCACGTTGCCTACGCGGAACCAAAGCCCGGAATGCGAAGCCCTACATCCCAGACTATTTAGGGGTTTAGGGCTCTTATGATTTAGGGGTTTAGGGTTCTTATAATTTAGAGCCTTTAGCCCAAACCTTCATCTTCAGCTGCCTTTAACTCTAAGTGCGCCCGACGCCTAAGTCCGAAAACCTTAAACCGACTATCCGTTCGCAACCTAAGCTCTGTACAGACCCCGATCCGCAGGACGTCGAACTCCCTCTGAACACTAGGTCGCACACACGCGTTCCAATCCCTTAAAACCCTGAAGCCCAAACCTTCTTGAGCCCTTGGAACCTTACCCCCAAACCCTATATGCTTAGTCCGAAACCCTAAAACCCTAAGCCCTAAACCCTATACTATATGCTTAATCCGAAACCCTAAACCATGCTTTGCAGCCATAAATCTTGCACCTGCTTCAAGCCTTTCGAAGCCTAAACCTGTGATTCGAAAGCTGGAAGCCGTGAGCTCATGAACAAGGTTGTTTCGGGTTTAGGGTTTCGGGCTTAGGGTTTTATATGACGGGCCCCCCCCCCCCCGAAAAATGTGTGGTTTTCTCTGTAGGTTACTGAACAGCGTAATTGAAGCCCTAAACCTGTTGCTTGAAGCAGCTGTACAGGTTTGAAAGATAGGGTCTTTTGTGTTTAGGGTTTAGGGTTTGGGCTTCATGCCTCCTCAAACCCCCTTTACGACCTTGTAAAGCATCACACACTTCGGGGGGCCTCATGAGGTGGGACTAAGGTGGGTAGGATACTTGAGGATGCCCTTATGTAAGGACTCTTGTTGGCAATTATCCCACCTACCTTCATCCCACCTTGGAACCCTACCCTGTAAACCTTATGTAAACCCTAAACTCTACACCATAAACATGAGTCTTTCTTTGAAGCTGCTAGGAGCCCTTGGTGCGGAGAGAACCGTCGAGCACTGAGCTATCGATGATATTCAGAAGTAGTGGTGCCTAAGCCCTGGATCCAAAACCCATATGGGGGTTTCCGAAAATAAGGGACCCTAACATAGTACCCTAAATAGTAGGGTCCTTATTATAAGGACCCCAAATAGGATACCCCTTATTTTCGGAAACTCCGATATAAGGTCATTAGAGAGTGTGTAAACCTTTGAAGAGGTTGGCTTAGACTTGGTAATGCGGAGAAAGGCCATGACACTTGCAAAAAGAAAGGCCGTGGTGTGTTGCCGAATTTGGGGGGGGGCTTCTTATAAGCTTGTAATCTTATTAGTCGGACTTTTAGGATTCCAGGGCTGCCTTCTGATAGCAGAAACACTCTACCTCACTTTCCAGTGCTTTCGATGATCTCTGCGATGCTGTTTGTCTTGCTCGACTTGGGATATGGGGCGTTGAGGATTGACCTCTAGGGTTTAGGCTCTTCAGCTTCAGGACTCAAGCCTGTCTTGCGGCCCCGTCCAGTCACCGTTGAGGCAAAGGGTTCAGTGACTAACCCTAACCCCGATCGACCTAAAGGCAGAGCAGACGCGGAGCAGAAATTAGATAGATACACATCTATGCATACATACCTACAGCAACTTACCATGTACAGCTAACCATACCAGCTCTTGCTTTTGATCTGTACGTACCAAGCCCCGCCCTTAGCTCAGCTACACTCGCAGTCCTAGAGATACAGAACAGAGTATGATCATGTCTACTACTGCGAATAGTCCTATCATTAATATCACCATGATTCTTACGATCATTGCCATTAGTATAGTTACCCTTTCTCCAAACCCTAAACCCCAGACTTTAATTCAGGTCAATGCGACGGAGTGGGCTGCTGTGCTGTGCTTCGAGCCCGCACCGGCGCTACCGCCAGGTCACTCGTCAAGCCTTTCGCACGTAGTGTGGTTTAGGGTTTAGGTTGGATACTGCCCCTGCTCAGTAGCAGTTGCGTAATATTCATGATATCGCTATAATACAAGCCCTTCATAGTAGCCCAATTATAGACTGTTACTGTATGGGCGGGGGGAGCAGTACCCAAGGTTTACTTAAGGGCTTCAGGTGACTTTATAGGGCCTTTGGCTCTAGGACTTTAGTGTTTCAGGGCCTCAGAGCTATTGGGTTTTAGGGTGTAGGGTTTGGGGTTTAGGGATCAGGGTTTTAGGGTTTTGGGTTCAGGGTTTATAGCGAGACAGCCGCAATCTAAAAGCAAGAACGATCTGCTCGCAGATGCAAAGACGGAGAGACCCTATATACCAGCCGCACACAAGGAGGGCGTGGCTACCCTTTTTCCCCATGTGTCGTGATTCCCCTTACAGTAGCTCTTCTGGACACCAACCCCAACCTCAAACAAACCTGATGGAACCTTGGACCAATTGCACGAAGATGCCCGAAACTCTCAAGCCCGAACATCTATCCGAAGTCCTGAACCCTTAACCCTACACCTTGACTGGTTTAGGCCTATAGGTCGGCGGGCTTCTAGCTTCCGGTAAACCCCCAAAGCCCTTCTGCCAGATACCTGTTTGGCCGACTTCGATGATGAAGACGGAACTCTGGTCGAGAGGTTTGCACGCCTCCTCGTCGAGCCAGGTGGAGGGTTTTAAGGGCTCAAAGGGGTTTAAGTTGTAGGGTTTGGGGTTTAGGGTTGAGGCTTTGATATGGTTGCATAGGATGTGTTGCTTGTTTTGTGCGCTTTCTGGTGGTTTCATGTGGACTTGAGAGGGTTTTAGAAAAGGTTTGAAGCGCTTCTTGAAACCGAGGGCACACTACTGAGGGTCTAGGGTTTTCTACGAATTGGGGTGAATTGCCAGATTGTCTTAGATTGGCCTTAGGTATAGTCCGGACCCTACCATGAATGATGTTAGTCGGTCTTGAGACCTTACATCCTAAACCCTAAACCCTGAACCTTAAGCCCCTACTGTAAGCCAAGAACGCTGAACCCTTAACCCACGGCCACGGAGGTGGTGGCAACCCGGCGAAGCCCCTCCGGGATTTGCCTTTGCATGCCTTGCTGGCCCAGGAGCTGCCCCCGACCCAGGTAGGGCTTTGGGTTTAGGGTTTAGGGATTTAGTGTCTAGGGGTTTAGGGTTCAGGGGTTTAGGATTTAGGGGTTTAGGGTTTTAGGGTTTAGGATTTAGGGTTTAGAGTTTAGGGGTTTAGTGTTTAGGGGTTAGGGTTGAGGGGTTTAGTGTTTATAGGGTTTAGGGTTAAGGGGGTCTAGGGTTTAGGGCCCAGGACCTCGGATGTAGGCCTTAGAGCTTGCGTTTTGACATTGAGTTGGGGGAAGGGAGGCTGACATCCGAAGCGCTCGACCGGAAACTCTGCTCACCCCTAGCACCAATCCCTCTGCTCTCAACCTGTTACTAACGCGGCCGCAATCAGTGCCCGTTTAATTTCGTTACAATTACATTGTCAGAAACCCCCAAGCATTTTCGGATGAGTAGGTTGAGTCAATTGAGCACACCGGCATTTGGGAACGCCGGAATCTAAGCCCAATCTTGTTAACCTGCGGATCTTCTCGCATTTTCGGGCTGGGATTTAAGGTCTAGTCTGGCGGGTTCAGGTTGCATCATCTCATGCGTCCTGCTGCAAACGGCAAGGCCGCAAGCAAGGGTGCCAAATGAAGCCATGCATTTATTTATGTCTGTCTGCATGTGATGTATGCATGTATGCATGCATGCATGCATGTATGGTTGGATGTATGTATGTGGGTAGGTAGGTATGTATGTAGGTATGTATGTACGTATCTACGAATGTACGTATATGCGTCTTTCTGCCCACCCGTTGGCCCGCCCGCCCTCGGGCCTGCCTGCCTGCCTGCCTGCCTGTTTGTCTGTCTGTCTGTCTGTCTGTCTGTCTGTCTGTCTGTCTGTTTATACGTACTTGTGTGTGTGTGCGCGCGTATTTATGTATGCCCGTCTGCCGGCCTGCCTGCCTGTCTGTCTGTAGGTCGGTATGTCTGTATTTTTGTATGCATTCACGCATGCATGCAGGCATGCATGCACGCATGCATAGATGTGTGTATGCCTGTATTTCATGTTATTTCATGGGTGCACATGCAGTGTAAGTGTAGACACTCATGTCCCCTGGTGCAATACTTGTCCATCAGTCTTGCAATTGAAAACACATTCGGTATGCAGCATGTGTGGCCGCGGCCCACGAATGATGTGCATTCCTGGGACCTGAGGCACCAGTGTGTGGTGGAATCCAAAGTGGTCGGCGACCCAATCGATTTCGGAAGTTAAAGTGCTTTTCGGTCGTCAGAACTCGCATCAAGCATTAAACAGCTTTGCAATTTTCAGGGATATCCACTTTACATCGTCAACGGCCCATGCCCTGCACTAAACACTGCCCCATTTATAAACCCTAAGCACTAAACCCAAACAGTAAGGGCTGGTTGCCAGCACTTTAATTGGTCTCCAGTGGCTGCCACCGGTATCGCGGTTCAGGGCTTCTGGGTGAAGGGTGATCTAGAGCAAAGCACTAAGCCCCAGAGCCGCCGAATTACACCTTGCTCGGCCTAAACCCTCCCAACCCAAACCCCTAAAACCCTAGCTGCTGAACCGAAAACGGGGCCTCACAGCAACTAACACCAAAACACACGCGCGGATGTAATCCAAACCTTCCTAAACCCTAAACCCTAAATCCTGTCAAGGCCAACTTCTCCTGGTTCGTTTTACTCCACCTCCAGGGGCGGGCTGCTTCTGAGGCACGGACTTGGCCTCTTGAGGGTTCAGGGGTTTTGGGGTTTAGGGTTGAGGGTTTAGGGTTTTAGGGTTTACGGGTTAGGTTTAGGGGCTTAGGGGTTTAGAGTTCAGGGTTTCAGGGTTTTTGAGACTTACCTCGTAGCCTAAACCCTGAAGCCCTCGATCTAAAGGGTTTAGGCTCTGCAGTCCTATGAACCCTATATGAGCTTTGTAAACCGTAGAAACCCTAGACCATCCTAAACCCTACACCCTAAACCCTGTAAACCCTAAACCTTGAACCATCCTAAACCCTAATTCCTAAACCATCCTAAACCCTAAACCCTATAAACCCTAAACCATCCTAATCCCAAAACGCGTCCCTGCGACCGAGTGAGACCCTAGCCCCCGGAATGAGCATGTAATACGGCCTCGGAGCCGGGGTGGGGTGGAGGGTTTAGGGTGGGTTTAGGGTTTTTTGTGGTCTAGGGGTTTAAGGTTTAGGGGTTTAGGGTTTAAGGTTTAGGGAAGTTTCTGACAGGGTTTGAGTTCTGTGGAAAGAATCCAAGAGGGCTTGGTTTTTTGAGTTTATGGGCTTAGGGCTTGTGGTCCCAAGGCATCAAGCAAAGACTCCGCCCTAGAAACCTGCCCTAGCTGGTCAGGCCTACCTTTTTAGGGTTCCTTCTTATGGTTTCTATATATAGTTCCTTAAAACGGTAGGGTTCCTTATTATGGTTTCTATATATAGTTCCTTAAAGAGGTAGGGTTCCTTATTATGGTTTTGTATCAGGTTTCTATATATAGTTCCTTAAACAGGTAGGGTTTTTCGGTTACAGGTATGAGTTCACACCTCGCTACACAACTTGCAGGAGAACGGTTCAGACTCCCAAACCCGACGAAGTTCAACAGGAGAACTACGGTTGATGATCGAAATACTGCATTGCCTTAAGGACCCTAAACTATGGGAATTATGGTATGTTCCTTATAATGGGTCATGCAGGATTTATATCATCAACCGTATCACATTGACAACAAGCTTCTTCACTACTGGAGTAGACTAAGACTAAGAATATACTAATAATTTAATATACTCGAATAGACTATAACCTACTACTGTAATACAAAACAACTAATACTATACATATGCTAGAGGAGGCCACTGCTAATGTTGGTCCCTGATTGGTGAAGCCCAGGATTGGACCGGCCGCTCTCCGAAAAATCCCCGGTCGCCCGTGTCCCCCCGAAACCCTAAACCCTCTGGCAGACAGATGATAGAGGTTATATGGGACTTTCCGAAAATTAGGGAACCTTATTTTGGGGTCCTTACAATAAGGATCCTACTATTTAGGGTACTATATTTGGTTTATATTTAGAATCCCATAGGTAATCCCGAAAAGGAACTACTTAGGGGCCTATGGGTAGAGGTTATATGTCTTGGGCGGTTAGCTGTCAACTCGCGGTAGCCACTCGTTTCATGGAAGACGAGCTTACTTTAGATGGACGCTAGGTACCAATTCACTTCCATTTCTTTCTCGGGGCTTGGGCTTGTACTCAAAAGGCTTGATTATCACCAAACACGTGCATTTGTTAAGCTTGGAAAGGCCTGCCGGCAGTAAGTCCGGCAAGGACACGCCCTAAACCCCAAACTGAAGAAAGGAATATCAATTACTTAACGCTGTCGGCCAGTCCAACAAATCAGATCAACCCGCTTGAGTGCAGCCAGCACAACCCAGTTTAGGGAAGTGCCCGTACAAACAAAACGGGCAGAGTAGAGCAGAACGGGCCGCGAAGTAGATCGGTAAAATCGATTGGTCGATCATCCGAAAACCTATTTCTCGCCAGGCAAATTTGCGTTTGAGGATTTATCAAGTCAGCCCAGCCGCCCAGCCCAGCCCCAGCCACCCAGTTTTAGACCAACCCAGTCCCGCCAGCTCAGGCCCAGCCCAGCCCACCCAGCCACCCAGCCCAGCCCACCACCAGCACAGCCAGCCCGATTCCACCCTCCTATATGGGCCCCCAACTAGCCGTCCTCGCCGCGCCCCAGCCCCAGCCCCCGGCCCACCAATTCCGGAACCAGGTTTCACAAGAAAACCTGCTCGAAACTGTCGCTCGACACGTTTTCGGCACCCCAAACCATTACAATTTCTAAAAACCTTAAACTTGAATTGATCAACAGATTACTTTATGCAGGGCAGGGGCCCATCAGAAGGCTGCCAGACACTCAGAGACCTCCAAGAGGGCCTAGGAAGAAAGCAGGCCAGGTCAGACGGGAACTTCCGCAGAACAAGAAACCCACCCAAAAAGCCCTACACAATTTCTATGAACCCTAGGCCCTGAACAAGAAAGTCCAAAGGCCCTCATCCCTTTTACCTTGTAAGAACTTCCAGAACCATCAGGGTCGCCATGCCGGGTTAATCCACACGCCGGCCGCAGCCCTGACGAGAGTCTCGGGTTCGGGGCTTTGGATTTAAGGGTAGAGGGATCCGACGAGAAATTATTTATTCCTTCCAATAAATGTTTCACCGTTCAGGATTTCGGGTTTGGGGGCTTTGAGGTTCGCAAGCACAGCTTGGCATCTCGAACATTTGCACTGCAAGCGAAGTGTCCCTCCCAGAGAGGGATCGATCCTTCTCCCCTCCCAAAGAGCCAAGCTTAGCTGGCGCTTGTTGATCATGTTGATGCGTAGGTGCTGCCAGATGTTATACCCGAAGACCACAAGCCTCAAGCAGGGTTTAGGGTTTAGGGTTTTAGTTCCCAAACCCACCAGACCCCCAAACCGCGCTTGCCAAAGGCGACACCCCTTGGCTCCAAGCTGGCGGCGGATCACCTGCTCGCAACTCTCGGCTTCTACCAGGAAGGGCTGGGTGTTGCAGGTTAGGGCTTACAATGGGGTTTAGGGGTTTAGGGTTTAGGGGTGTAGGGTTTAGGGTTTAAGGTTACAAGTGCCCTGAATAATCAGAATAGTATCAGAATGGTGCGGCTTCGGGTTCCTTAGCATACCTACAATATACCAAAATTTTCGTAGGCCCATAAACCCCAAACACCAACTCCCTGAACCTGAGATCAGCGCGCTCTAGATTGCCAAACCCCCCAACCTTTGGGCCTCTGATGACCTACTATAGAAGCCTAAAGAATTACCAAGA
>CAJNJA010013864.1:0-32173 GCA_905231915.1 Symbiodinium necroappetens | reverse complement strand
AACCCCAAACCCCTAAACCCTGTAAAGCCAGAAGAAAGAACCCCGAGCTGCTCTTTTTTCCACTGAGGAATCCAGGAAGCCCCCACTTGGAAGACTCTGCTCCGCTAAGAAGCAGGGGCTGCCACCATTTGGGAGCTGTTGCCCCAGAGGCTACCAACTCCCAAGGTCGTTTCGCGTTTGAGGCTGCGGCGCGTTTGCCGGTCTTGGGGGGTGTAGGTTTTTGGATTTAGGCTTAAAGTTGTGTTTGCCGGCTTGGGGTGTAGGTTTTTGGATTCAGGCTTAAAGTTCGGGGTATTTTTTTGCTGCTACTGCCATGCGCACCCACAAAAGGTAACCCTTTAACTTCCCTTCGAAGCGCCCCCTAAACCCTAAACATCCTTAAACCCTACACATCCTAATCTAGAGTCCTCAACCCTGTATAACTTTAACCAAACCCTCGAGTAGCTTTCGGGAGGTCCTCCTGGCAACAGCCCACAAGCATCTGAGCCGTTCCTCAAACGGACTCAAACGAATTGCTAGGTCCTTGCAAGACGGCTTTAGCATCGTAACAGCAGCGCACATCGGCGCTGCTCGAATTGAAAGACAAAACCCATGTAGCAGAAGCCACCACTCAGCCATTGTTGGGAGGGTTCTCTGCAGTTGGGCACGAAGGAGAGTTTCTGAACCCTGGGCACTGTACCCTAATGTTTCAATTCTGAACCTGTATCCCAAGTTCTGAACCTTCGAACCCCTAAACCTTAAACCACCTACTCTAAATCCACCAGGCCACCTGGAACCCGTACTTGAAGGATCAGAGGATTTAGCAAGTAAGGCCATAATGTCCATGACTTGCCTTAAGTATAACCCTCTGACTGAGTCCCATGATCGCTTACGCAGAAGAAAACCTTACAAAAAACTAGCAACTAGCAACCTTCTTTCCAGTCCCCGCTGGGCACCGTAGGCATCCGCTACTCTTCACAGTGTTGGGTTACATTTCCAGAGCTTGCAACCCGGGGGCCTTGGCGGGACATAGACAATAGAATACTTCACAGGATTTAGGGTTTAGGGCGTTTAGGGATTAGGGAGGGGTTGGGGAGGGTGTGAGACCAAATAACTCAAACCTCTCGATGAGGCATTGGAGCTCAGGGCTTAGAATTCAGAGTCTGGGATTTGTGTGTGTGTGTGTGCGTGTGTGTGTGTGATAGTCTTGGGGTTTGCGGCAGTGTAGGTCTAGAACTAAGGGTTCACGGCTGGGGGGTTTGCTTGATGTTATGCGGCAGCAGTGGAAATTATTCACCAGAGCTCGGGCTTTCTGGAGTTTGGGGCTTGGGCCTTCTGGGGTTTGGGGTTTAGGCTTTCAGTTTAGGGTTTAGGGGTTTAGGGGTTTAGGGGTTTAGGGGTTTAGGTTTTAGGGTTTCAGGTTTGCGGGTTGGAACTTATGTTCATTGGTTAACAACCTTCAACCAACACCTTACTTCATCAAATCAAGCTTAAACTGAGGTACTATAGGATTGGACTTGGGATCTGTACCACATTCTAGTAGGGTCTAGGGTTTAGGGGTTTAGGGTTTTGGATTTAGGGTTTAGGGTTTACCTAAACCCTAGAGAACCTACCTTTTTAAGGACTTATACAAAAAAATCATAATAAGGAACGCTGAAAGGGTAGGTTCTTCAGGGTCCAGGTAGGAAGTATAGTAGCAGTATACCAACTAGAAGTATACCAATAGGGAGCCCTATGGAATGGAGATACTCACTATTCCGCGCCTCAACCACTAACTCTCTGTGAAAACCCTTATTTGTAGGACCATGGGACGCAGCCACCAAGATTAAAAATAAGGCAACTATGCTTGTCTGACATACCTTATCACTTCAAGTAAGGCGCGTAGGACCTTATATACTTACTAGGTCCCATGATCCTCCAAGTAGAACCCATTACGTCATTATGTAAGCCTGTCTGATTCCGGCCCCTGTTTTGTCGAAGATCTGGGGTCTCCCATCTGTGCACGGCAGCTGGAGGGCTCGCATGCAGCACGAACAGAGAAGTCCCAAAGCACGCTGTAACAAAGCTTTAGGGTCTTTGGGGTTTAAACTTAAGGCGTTTAGCGTAAAGGCGATAAAGGGTGTCCCAGAGGACATACAATAGAAATCCTAAACCCTACACCCATACAAACCCTAGGCCCTGGACCCGAAAACCTTAAAACTCAACCCGGAAACCTACAAACAACCTAAACCCCTACAGCCCCTAAGCCCCTAAACCCCGAAACCCTGAACCCTAAACCCTATAAGCACCTTAAACCCCGGACCCAAAACCTCCCTGAAGCCTAAAGCCTAAACCCCAAAAGGTCTGAACCAGAAGCCCTAAGCCGCCGAAGCCCTGAATCATATACCCATACCCCTAAATCCCTCATGGGCCCCTGTACCCACACTGTTCATATGAGATATACACATACATACGTACATACGTACATACGTACATACGTACATACGTACATACGTACATACGTACATACGTACATACATACATACATACATACATACATATATATATATATGTATAGATGTAGATTTACACATATTTATCTGTGTATATATGCATATATGACCATATATATGTGACCATATATACATATGACCATATATATATATATATGTACGTGGGCAATTCTCTAAGTTAGGGTCCCTCTTAGGGTTCTTTTTATAGGGCTGCCGTACTATACTGAGGACCGAAAAAGAGATCCTAATTTAGAGAACTACCCATATAGGTTTAGGGTTTAGGGGTTTAGGGTTCCGTATATACTTAGGCCTTAAAGTAGTGATTATTAGATGTACTTCAAGGTCAGAGTATGTTCCTATGGAGACAAGGGGCCCTTGGGTGAACCCTCAACCAGACCCTGGGCTCTGAATTTCAGGGGGGTTCGATCACAAGGCCTATATCAAAATACTAAAACGGTACTTGGGGGAGGGGGGGTGCTGCTACGGCCTCCCTAAATCCGGACGGGCGAGGGTGCAAAATTGGGTTATGGGCTTTGGGTTTGGAGTTTAAGATGAGGGTCTGGGACTTTGGGTCTCAGGCGTTTCCCAAAGGGTCCAGAGTACCTATATAGTGGAATGTAGGGTTTCTATATTAGGAACTGTTATTATGATTTGGGAAAGTATCTACAATAACAGTACCCAGGACCCGTTGGGTTTAGGGCTTGAGGTCCATGGACCAGGGTTAGGGGAACCTAAATCACTCTAACAGCCACGACCTGTCACTCTCTTTGCCCATAGTTTAGCAGCCATTATATCTTGGTTCGTAGGTAGAACCCATAAAAGTGTAGGTAATTAGGGTCCCAGGTAGAGCTCAAAATAACCTGTGAAACCCCGAACCTAAACCCTCTCTAAACTTACTGTTTCCTGCCAACGCTGCTTTCTGATTCGCTATATTGTCTACGAGTCTACGTTGGGCCTGACCTTGCTTTGCCTGTATAGAGCTTAAACTAAGGTTTAGGGTTTAGGGTGCAGGTTTCAGGGTAAGGGGGTACCATGGGGTATGCGGCCTTGATGGTTTGTAGGACTTCTAGCCTGCAGCCCAGAACTTACCTAATTCAGATAATACAGCCGCTGTCGATTGCCCTCTGATTCCCCATAAACCCTAACACTAATCCCTAAACCGTAATAATCTAGGCCCTATAAACCCTAAACCCTCTATCCTAACCACAAAGATGACGGTACAGTCGGAAACCAGAACAGTTTCCACTACTCAAACCCCGACTGCTAAAGCCTACAGTGTAAACCCTAACCACGAACCCAAATCTCCTTAGCCCAAATGGCCAGCACCCCGAGCCCTCCGAAAACGAGGCACCGCCGCTACCTTCGCTATCTTCATAAGGACCGAAGGACCATTTCGAATCATCGGACAGCATGACGATGCTGATTGAATCTCCGGGTGCAGGCATCCAGGGTTTGGGAGTTTAGGAGTTGGAGCTTCCTTTTGCATTTTTTACCACTGCCACTGCTGACATTTTGGCTGCCATCGGTATCCCTGCGTAATCCAGTCTTGCTACAGCCTGTATTGAATACTGCTGCACACACACACACACAGGCACCTCTGGGAATGGAACTAAGCCCTGATGTAGGAGCTCAGCACGTAAGCTAGTGTTCTCGTAAGTCACAGAACTCAGAAGGACTTCCACGCAGAACCCCTAAGTACTCGCTACCCATAGGCCCCTAAGTAGTTCCGCCATTCTAAATATAAGCCATAACAAGGAACTACTTAGGGGCCTATGGGTACATTTTCAAGTCCTTGCTTGCAGTTGGGATCGATTTGGTCTCTGCAGTCTCGCCCCAAAGGGCACCTCTTACGCCACAGCCAGGCTTGAAACCAGCGCTCCGAACGCGACGCCGACCTTAGTTAAAGGAAACTACAGGTGGGGAGCCTAGGGTATATAGGGCTTCTATAAGGCTTCTATAAGGTATATAGACCTTCTATAAGGCTCCTATATCGGTAACTACCAACCTGAAAATGTCCCTAGACTTAGAGGTTCAGGGTTTGGGCTCTTGGGGTTTCGCGTTTAGGGCTTCGGGATATCCCATCATACGAGTAACCTCTTATTAGGCCAGTAAGGTAGGGATATCCCACCCAAAACCCAAAACCCTAAACCCTAAATCCTAGAAACCCTGTAAGCCCTATAAGCCCTATAAACCCTAAACCCTAAACCTCTTAAAGGAAGGCTAATAAGGCAGGCATATCCCACCCGAAACCGTGTGCTTGGATGCTGTTTTGGTGCCTGGGAGTTAGGGCCTGAGGCTCCACAGGGCTTGGGGGCCGTATAGGTGTCTAGGGTTTTCAGGGTTTCTATAGGGCTTAAAGGGTTTAGGCTTCAGGAATACTGTAGACTGCTGATGAATATGATAAAAACCGATGACTTCTTAGGAACCCTTCAAAAATCCGTAGTCATTCGCGGCTCTGAATTTGGAGCACTGTAGATGTTATGGAGGTGTGTTGGTAGGGTGAATCAGCGGCGCTTTCAAGAAGCGATCTTTGTTTTGGAGGGGGGGGGGGGGTGAATGGTTTCGTGCGATTTTGGCTTCGCGGCTTCGGAATTTTGGGGGTCAGAACGTACCTGAAAAGCCAAATCCATACCCTAAAGTAGCCCATAATTGGCTCAAAGCAGCCCCTATATATATATACAGACTACTGGCTTTCCAGGTAGGGTAAGGGGGCGAGTACTTGGGCAGGGAGGAAGGCTCACCAATCAGCTGCTGTCAGCATTCCCAGTAAGCGTCATGGCTCCCATCCTATCTATTATGGGGCCCATTACGTGACCCTGAAGGGTCCATGTATCTGTATGAATATATTTTGACCCTAAAAGTACCTATCTATCTATCTATCTGTATATATATATATGTATATAGGGACTACCTTAAAGTCTACCTATCTACTGTTGGGGTACATGGACCCTTAGAGTGATACACTCGCACAGCCAGTATTTAGGCCTCTACTCATACTTCATGTTACAAAGGTACTGTTGATGATTTACATCCTGCATGACCTTAAGCACCCTAAACTATTGGAATTCTGGTATATTCCTTACTATGGGTAGCGCATTTTTTCTACCATCAAAAGTATCACCTTGTCCAGCCCTATCAAGCCGTCCAGCCCCCCAATTGCTGGGATCCTGTCGTCTAGGACTCCGTGTGGGGTTTGTGGGGGTTTCGGCTTAGGGTTTAAGGGTTTAGGATTTTTGGGGTTATGGGACCTGGTTCCCTGTTGGGGATATATGAAAAATGATCATTGTTAATCCTTATTAGGGTTTTATTGTACCAAAAATGTAAAATTGTATCCAACAAGGACCCAGGGACGTACTTAGGGGCTTTTAGGGTTTAGGGTTCTAGGGCTTACCCATAGGCCCCTAAGTAGTTCCTGTTTGGGATTACCTAAAAGGATTCTAAAATATAAACCATAACAAGGAACTGCTTAGGGGCCTATGGGTACGGCTATGGAATTTCAGAGGTGATCCTGGGCATTCAAGTTTAGCAGCATTGCGCAGGCTGCGCAAGAGGGTTTAGGGTTTAGGGTTTAGGGCTGGCGCGCGTAAGCTGCTGGTCGTGCGTTCGGAACGAGGGGTCTCCAAAACTAGAAGCTCTAAACAAAGACCTTATGGAATCGAAACCCGTCTACTATGCAAAACCATCTTTATAGAACCTTCTACAGATTCTGATAGCCTTTCAACCCTGCTGTTAAACCAAACCGTTTTTTAACCAAGCCATAACTACTTCTCTAAACCTTCAATCCCCTATACAAAAAAAGACTCCTTAAACCCTAAACCCTAAACACGAAAGCTTAAACTTAAACCCTTAGATACAGGCCCCACCTTGCCAGTGTGGGCGAAGGAGATGTCGGAACTACCCGACGCGCCGCTAGTGGTGGTGGTGGTGCCTTCGTCTGATCGGTTTAGGTTTATCGGGGCGCTCAGGGTAAAAAGGTCCCTAAACCCTCAACCCTAAAGGGTTTAGGGTTTAGGGTTTTGGGTTTTGGGTCCCTAAACCCTAAACCGTCCGGGGAGAAATTTCTGAAAGTTCGGGGTTGTTCAGAGCTTCGAGGGTTCGTTTTAAGTGCAAAGCTGAGGGTTTTCGGCTTGGAGTTCATCCATAAACCCTAAAATTCCTGAAACCCTAAGCCCTAAACTCTAAACTACCCCCTTAACCCCAAAGAACCTACTTTGTTTTACGGATTTATATAAAGAAATCATAATAAGAAACCCTAAAAAGGTAGGTTCTTGAGGGTCCAGGTCATTCCTAAACCCGAAACCGGAGGCGTTCGGCGTTGTTGGTGAACTCCTGCTTCCTGGAATCTGTGCCCCACATCTTCCCAAGACAGGTCCGAAGGCCAGGTAGGGGTTCAGTTTTTTTTTTAATTTTCGTGGGGGTTTAGGGTTTAGGGACTAGGGTGTAGGGTTTAGGGGTTTAGGGTTTAGGGTCTAGGGTGTAGGTGTAGGGGTTTAGGGTTTAGGGGTTTAGGGTTTAGGTTTTGGGCCCAGGAGTTTGCTGGGGATTCTTCTCTGTTGTGTGATAAGTCTTGTTGTCTACAAGTTTGGTGCAAACGGAAAGTGTTGTTGTAGGTGTTTTGCTTGATCAGTTGCTTGTGCTGTTTTACCGGGATTCTGTAGTCGTGCTTCAACAGGTTTACCGGGTGCAACATAGGCGTGGGGGGAGTGCATGTACAGCATGCTTACACAGGGACTGCATGGGGGCATGCCTTCTTGTTTCTTCAGCCCGTATCCCAAGCCCCCCAAATACCTACTATATAGGGTACTAGATCCCTTAGGGACCTATATAGCAGGTACCTGGAGGGTTCGGGGTATGCTTTGACACTTGAGGTGCGTTGGGCCAAAACGATGGACAGTTGCCAGAACCCCTGCTGCACTTCTCCTACCGCCTCTATCGAGCTTTCCTTGCACATGCTGCCGTTGGCCGAAACAGTAGCCGAGCATTGTATGGCTCAACAGTTGAAGCAACCAATGGGGTTGTTAGTTTTGGGCTTAGAGTTTAGAGTGTTGGGTTTGGGAGGTAGGGTTGCAACCACGAACACGAAGATGTAGCCTATCTGCTAAGGCTCACCATTCATTGCGAAGCGGGTGCAGCCGCCCAAAAAAAAACGCAAACCCTAAACCCCCCAACCTCGAACCCGAATCAATCCCCACGCCTAAGATCCCAAATCCAAACCCTCAACCCTCAACCCTCAACCCTAACTCCTAAACCCTAAACCCCTAAACTTTTAAACCCCTAAACCCTAAACCCCAAACCTTTAACCCTAAACCCGAAACCCTAAATCCGAAACATGGCTGATGGCCTGCCTGCTAAACCTAACCGCCACATAAACCCTTTAAACCCTATAAGCTCTAAACCTTATAAACCCTAAACCCTGAACCCTAAACACTAAACCCTGAACCCTAGACCAAACCCTGAACCATGAACACTAAACTCTACTAGGTTCCTGAGTGACCCCTAAATAATAAGGGTGCCCTTTTTCCCAGTATTCGGTTTTAATACGGAGACCCCAAAATAAAAAGGGCAAAAGGGTACTACTCGGGAACCTAGTCTATACTAGGTTCAACCCGAAACCACTCATCTGGCCCAGAGGCTGTCGGTCCACATCCCCTCCTCAGCTGCTTGGTTTAGAGGTTTCCGGCGGGAAGGTTAGGGTTTAGGGTTTAGGGTTTAGGGTTTAGGGTTTAGGGTTTAGGGTTTAGGGTTTAGGGGTCAGGGTTTGGGGGTTTCCGGTTGGAGGGTTTAGGGTTTTTCGTTAGGGGTTTCAGGCAGGAGGTTTAGAGTCTAAGGTCACTGGAGTTTGCTTTGCTTGAGGCTCGATTTAGACCTGGGGGTTTTGGGTTTAGGCTGTTTCGGCTTTGGGCTTTCTATGTGGGGTTTAGGCTTGAGGGGGTTTTTCAATTTGAAGAGTTTCAGCTTTGGGCTCGTTCCTGGCCGGGGTTGAAATATACCGCTTTATCAAGTTCACGGCTCGCAGGCTGAAGGCTTTGGGGATGCAGCTTGGTTTTGTTTCAAACGGGGGCCTACATGGTAAAACTTACTTCTCTAAATTGGGGGGAGGGGTTCCCTGTTTAGGTCCCTCATATAGTACGACACCCTTATAAACAAGCTCCCTAAAAGGGACCCTAATTTAGAGAACTACCCATTTGCGTTTATAGACTTAGAATGGCGACTTTAGGTTCAGGGCCTAGGGCTTAAGGGTTTGGGGGTTTAGTAGGGTTTAGAGTGTTGGGTCGGTCCTTGTGGTCTATAAAGGGGCTGAGCGCTGGAAAAGAGAAGGAAAACGCTGGCTTAAAGGCCCGAATAGCTTAGCAAGTAGGTTACGGCTAGTGCAACCACGATAACCCTACACAGTGCGCAAAATACCGCCTAAACCCTAAACCCTAAACCCTCCAACCCGAAACCCCGAACCCTAAACCCTGAACCCCTTAACCCCTAAACCCTATACCCCTAAACCCTAAACCCTAAACCCTATACCCCTAAACCCTGAACCCTAAACCCTATACCCTAAACCCTAAACCCTGAACCCCTCAACCGATGATCCTTCGACCACACTACTGCAACCCGAGGCCGTGACAATCAGAATAGGGTTTTGGGGTATACTCTATCATACTGATGGTATATTTTACTAAGGAACCTCCAAAATAGTACTTGTAATTAGCTGCTCTTTTTGGGAACCAGGGGCGGGATTATTGGGTTTTCGGGATCGGTTTTTGTTGTTGGCATTTGCGCTTCTCCGGACTCGAACTTTTTAATTGAGGGTGGGGTTGTTAAAGGCAACCTAACATTCTCAGAAGTACCCAAAGTCTTGTAACAAGAGGCACTTGAACCTTCAGGGATGTTCTAACCTTCTTCAGAACCTTTCCCTAAGGGTCCATGTATCCATATGAGTATACTTTGACCCCACAGCACCCATATAGAGACTTCTTTAAGGCCTAAGTATATCCATTGGGTTTCTCAAACCGGTACAAAAACCCTGAACCTTAAACCCCTAAACTCCCTGAACCTTAAACCCTAAAAGCTAAATGCGGGTGCCGGAGCTCCAAAACATCTGTGATAGGGGAGCACGCAATTCGGCCACCGTCGAAGTCGTGGATGACCATGGTGTGGCCTACGGGTTCAGGGTTGGGTTGAGGGTTTATAGGGTTCAGGGCCCCATTTTCCCCGAACAGGGTGGCGACACTCTGGGTTCTTCCGTCAAGAGTGAAGAGAACTGATCGAAGGTGACTATTTACCTGGAAAGCTCGCGGCACGCGTCTCCCGCCGTGGTACGGTGCATAGTTTTCGCTGGAGTCCTGTTGTTTATGAGGATTTGCCTGATGCGCATGGGCCAGGATTCATTGTAAACGATAATACGGTTGATGATAGAAATCCTGCATTACCCATTATAAGGAATATACCATAACTCCCATAGTTTAGGGTCCTTAAGGTAATGCAGGATTTCTATCACCAACCGAATGACATGAACCTGGCTGTCTCCTGGCGGTCTCCTAGTGGTCTTTATCACCCAAAGGGTCCAAAGTACCTATATAGTAGAATGTAGGGTTTCTATACTAGGAATTGTTATTGTGATTTGGGAAAGTATGCCCCATAACAGTACCTAGGACCCTTTGGGTCATGGGTCGTCTTGGTCGCCGCAGTCCTTGGTGGTCCTCATGGTCAAATTTAAAGCGGTCCTGGTCTAATATGGCGTCATGGTCATGGTGGTGCTTTTTCGCTGTTTCGGGATCTACGCTGGCATAATGGTCTAGCGTTTAAGGTTTCGAGGAAGGGCCGTAGTGTCCGGATCCCGATCAATTAAAACAGCATTAAGGGTTCAATCAACCACTGGTCCACGCGGATTTTGTGGGAGGGTTTTGGTTCCTGAGACGGGGTGCGGGCTGGTTTCAAATCAGGGCATATAAACAGACGTGACTCTAACCTGAGCATCGCCGTTGGCTCAGTGTTAAGGCAAGAAGCTGCCACGTAAACAGTGAACCACTAAGCCCCTGAACCTCTAAACATCTCTAGACCCCAAACCCCTATATAAACGCTTAAACCCTAAACCCCTAAACGAAACCCTAAACCCCTAAATGCCTAAACCCTAAACCACTAAGCCCTAAACCTCCAACTTCTTAACCTTGAATCCTCAGCGGTTAGGGTCTGGCGAAACAGGTTTCGGACTTGTGGGCTGTGGACTATTTGGAGCTTAGGGTTACATAGGGGCCTTATGGCTTTCTTTGATTAGGCTTTTTTGTGTGCGTTCTAGCACCAGCTACAGACAGACCATTCTTACTTCCACCAAAAATGCCAGGGAAATGAAAGGTTAAACTTTCAGATTACTATGAAATTATAAGAACCCAAAGAGTTTCAAGGTTGGTTGTAGGGGAACTAAGCATAAGAGCATGTTAGTACTGATTGTGCAGAGCTTCATCTTTAGAGCGGTTGCAGGTTGGACTTGAGAGGGTGTGTAAAGGGGGTGTGGGGCTTTGAGGGCTGACTTGAAGGGATACGAAGTAGGCCGCATCCAGGGCTCTTGCTAAATGCCCTCATCCATGAAACAGGGTTTAAGTTTGCGTTCCTGAACCAAAAATCCCTAAACCCTAAACCCTATAAACCCTAATTAGAACCCTAAACCCTAAACCTAAACCCTAATAAACCCTAGAACCCTAAACCCTAAACCCCAAAAAAACCCTCTAGAATCCTATTGGTCGAGCGTGAGAGGCATCTGCGGGGTTACGACTTCCCGTTGAGAGGGTTTGGTTCGGTGCGGATGAAGTTTGCTCCGTGCCCGAAAACCTGTAGGGGTTGAATTCGGGTTTAGGGTTATAGGATTATAGTATAGGGTTTAGGGTTTAGGGTCGGGGGTTCAGGGTTAAGGGCCTAGCGCTTTTGTGTCAACCCTGCCTTCGATGTTGTCCTCCATGTAGCCCGTCGACACCATCACGTCGGACATCACAGATGGCATGTGCGAGGTGTTGTACATGATCCTGGGGGACCACACCAGGCAAGTTTAAACACAAGCTGTAATGAAAGCACCACAAGATCGCAACTCAAGTCCCGAAGAATAAGTAAGTCCAGACCCTGAAACTTAGAACTCTAACACCGCAACACCAACAACTCCAGGCCCTCGACGCTAAAAGCCAGCATCCCCCCCCCCCCCCCCCCCNNAACCGTAAACCGTAACCCTAAACCCTAAATTAACCCTTCTCTACTTATTAAGGCCCTTCTAGTCCCAAAACCCCGAAAGCCCATTGAATTCCCGAGAGCCGAAATCAACAAGTTGAAGCCCAGGGCCTGCCACCCTGCACCCAAATCCGTACAGAAATCCTCAAAGAGGGTTTAGGGTTTAGGGTTGATAGGGTTTTAAGCGTTAGGGTTTGTTCTGTAGGTTGTAAATTAAATTTAGAGTATCCCCAAGTAGGGTTTCGGGTTCGGGGATATTCAAAGGGTGCTTATACGCCCAAGTCTACTTGACTTGCTTACTACATCCAATGAGTCTTTCGATAAAGCCCACGCCCTAGACTCCATAGACAACTCAACTACCTAGAGGGTCCAAGCACTCAAACAGTAGGATTTCAGATCCCGACAAACCTAACTCTGAATAGTATTTTGGTACCGAAAACCCTGCTGTTTGGGCACTTGGACCCTGGGGGCCTACACAGCCCGCAGCCCTAAACACCAAACCCATTTGGAGCCCCAAGCACTCAACCCGGTCGCATGCTTTACACGTTTGGGGTTCAGGGTTTAGGGTTCAGGGTTTAGGGTTCAGGGTTTAGGGAGCAAATCACTCCGAAACCTCAACGCGAAAGCAGTTTGCAGAGGCAACCCAAAACCCCGACTGCTGAATGCAACTTTGTAAGCTCTGCACTCTACCCATAGGCCCCTAAGGAGTTCCTTTTCATGGTTTATACTTAGAATCCTTTTTGGGTAATCTCAAAAAGGAACTACTCAGGGGCCTATGGGTACACCCTCATGAAGACCAGAGAGGTGTTGAGGGCCTAGGGTTTAGTCAAGGCAGCACCCAAGGGTCCATGTACCCGAATAGTATATACTCTGGCCTGAAAGTAGTCCTTTTATCGGTACTTTGGGGCCAAAGTATGTACTATTTGGGTTCATGAAAACCCTAAACCCTAAACCCTAAACCTTAAACCGTGAAGTTCATGGACCCTTAGGGGCAGGCTCCGAATCCCTCCTGACCTCTGCCAGATATCGCAGAAACCCTGAAGCAGATCCTCAAGCAGAAACTCCGCAACCTAAGATGGAAGCCTACAGACTTACCAACATTGTGTTTTGGGGGGTTCCTTATTATGACTATACTAGAATACCCCAAAGCCCTGCTCGAAGTATTATAGGGCCCTACATTCGACCTGCAGCGAACTCCAGGCAACAAATCTCCCACACCTCAGCCCCTGGTTAAAGCCGGAACCTAAACCCCAAAACCCTAAACACCTAAACCCTATAAACCCTATAAGCCCTATAAACCCGAAATTTCTCAAAGCCCTCGCAGAGCTGGTTGTGTGAAAATGCTGCTGTGGGTCATGGCCCATGGGTCCGCGGCCACGAAAGTGGAGTTCCAGTAGTGGCCCCCGATCGTGCCCGCGTCCGAGCAGTTGGTTCCTCAGAGAGCGTAGGGATTGATATAGTAGCCTGGTCTGACGGCAAACTTCCTCAGCATGAACATTATTATTATTATTATATTACTATTATTATTATTATTATTCTTATTATTACTATTATTATTACTGCTATTATTATTATTGTTATTATTATTGTTGTTCTTATTGTTATTCTGCTTCTTATTTCTGCAATTAGTATGACTATGATTATGATTATGATGGTGATGATGATGATGACGATGATGATGATGATTCTTACTATTAATTATTGACAGTAAATGCCCCTGTCATCAAGGATTCGCAATACTCTACTCCCCAAAGAGGCTAAGCTAAGCAAAACATATGTTGGCAATGAGACTGTCAGATCATATCCCAGGAAAGGACCAACGCTAAACAAACTACCAAGAGCCTTGCACGCTGCTGCACGAACAGACACACACACACACACCCTGGCATGCCCTCTAAACCTTTAACCGCTAAACTCCTATTGAACCCCCCATAGACTATAGAGTTTTAGAAGGAGCTCCTCAGCCCCAAACCCTAAACCCCTCAGTAAAGGGACCCGATCCCAACTATACCATGGGGAGGTGCCCACGTGGATGTGGATTCCGCAGCAGTTGGCTGCGGTGCAGGCGGCGCCTCCGATTTCGATGGGTTTAGGGCTTCGGGAGTTTAGGGTTTACAGGGTTGAGGGTTTGGGGCTTTTCTCAAGGACCTTCTTGAGATTGTGGGCAGGGTTTGGGGTTTAGAGTTTAGGATTTTCGGTTTTAGGGTTTGGGGGGGGCGGGGGGGGGTGTTCTTGAGTTTATGAACGGGCGGAACGGGGGTTCGTGAGTGAGAGTGCCTTCATTCATAAGCTGATACTCGGACCCTGCCGTTTAAGTAGCTTCATGTAGGTTCTATGTGTCTCTTGGTCCCTGACACTCCGATTTGCGGATCAAGGGGGCGGAATGGTGCTACTCGGGCGATTTAGTAAGTAGGCAACAAGTAGACTTATAAGTACCCTAAGCGGTTTCCTAATAGGGGTCATGATGCTTATAAGTTTATAAAACCACCTCCAAGCAAGGATTTGCATGTCGGATCCAGCAAGTACAAGTGCGGGAAGACTTCTGTAGGACACGCAAAGGTTGAAGACCACCTTCTAAGGACCCAATATACCATACGAGAGAACTGGCCGTGACTTTCTACCCCACACTTAAGAATTTTGGATGGTCTCGGCCAGTGTATAGTATCATTGGGGATCCTAGATCAGCCGTGAGTGCATCTTGACATTGGTCGCAACCCTTAAGCCACCCCAAACCAACGCCAATGAAGATGCAGCTTAAAGCGGGGCTTGCAAACTAGGACAGTCAACATCAAGTACTCCCTGTTTGTATCTACTCGCTACCGTAAGGGTCCATGGAGTCACATCTCATGTAGTCAATGAAGTCCCTGTTTTGATACTTTAGGGGCCATGTATATACTATATGGAACCCTACACCCTAAACCCTAACCCTCCCTAAACCCTAACCCTAAAC
Source organism: Symbiodinium necroappetens (assembly GCA_905231915.1). Lineage (NCBI taxonomy): Eukaryota > Dinophyceae > Suessiales > Symbiodiniaceae > Symbiodinium > Symbiodinium necroappetens. Next base: position 17,548 of record CAJNJA010013864.1, on the reverse strand, counting down.
CCGAAACCGTGTGGCTACATGGAGTCTCAGGGTACTCCCTGTCGGTGGCTGGAGTTAAGCGTCATGCTGAACGCGCCTCCCCACAAAAACTCTTTTGGAACCCTAGGCCCGGCAACAACAAAATAGGGTTTAGGGTTTCAGGGTTTAGGGGTTTAGGGCTTTAGGGTTTTAGGGTTCAGGGTCTTAGGGTTTAAGGTTCAATGGGGATCTGAAGCACGGCTGCGGCCTCCCCAAGAACAACTCTCAGGTGCCAAACCACATCTTCGCATGAACTACACTTTAAGGTTTAGCAAAAAAGAGGTTGGGGTTTAAGGTTTAGGGGTTTAGGGTTTGGGGTTTAAGGTTCGGGGGTTTAGGGGTTTAGGGTTTAAGCTAACGTGCTAGTATCGACCCCATCCTTGTTACTATAGGGATACCCATAGGCCCCGAAGTGATTCCTTCTTGTGGTTTATGTTAAGAATCCGGTAATCCCAAAAAAGAACTACTTAGGGGTCTGTGGGTGGACTATAGGGTCCTTAATATCATGATTTATAAGGTATATTCCTTAAACCCTAAAACCCTACCTAAACCCTAAACCCTAGGGTTTATAGGGATAGCGACACAACCCCAACTGTCCGAAATTGCCAGATCTTCAGGCCAGGTCTCTGCAGCGTGTGTCCAGACCAGCGGTGAAGATCCTTGGCCATGGGGTTTTAGGGTTTAGGGCCTTAGGGGTTTAGGGTCTTAAGGGGTTTAGGGTATCGGGTTTAGGGTCTGAAGCTTATGGGCTTAGGGGTTTAGGGTCATAAGGGATGACGGGTGTAGCGTTTCGGGCTTAGGGTTTAGGGCCTTAGGTGTTTAGGGTGTTAAGGGATGAGGGGTGTAGGGTTTCGGGCTTACGGGTTTAGGGTCTTAAGGGACTAGGGTTAAGGGCTTAGGGGTTTAGGGATGAGGGGTTTTAGGGTTTCGGGCTTAGGGGTTTAGGGTCTTAAGGGATTAGGGCTAAGGGCTTACAGGTTTAGGGTCTTAAGGGTTTCGGGGTTTCGGGCTTAGGGGTTTACGGCCTTACGGGATTAGGGTTTCGGGCTTAGGGGTTTAGGGTCTTAAGGCATTAGGGTTTCGGGCTTAGGCTTTTAGGGCCTTAAGGGATTAGGGGTTTCGAGCTTAGGGGTTAAGGGCCTTAGGGGCTTAGGGGCTTAAAACTTAGGGGTTTGGGGGTTTAGGGTTTAGGGGTTTGGGGGTTTAGGGTTTAGGGTTCTACGCATAATTAAGCGGCCCCGTTTATCCTTTCCTCCGGACCTAGTAGGAATCAGTAAATTTGGGCTTTGGGGTTGAAGACTAGCAATACCACTGAGCAACCATGGGCGGCATGAGAACAGAGTTCGTAATATCGTGAAAACGGTAGCCTAAGCCCTAAACCCTAAAGCCTCCTCGCCATGGAGTCTATGACATGCCTGGCCGGCCAACAAAACTACTGTTGATGATATAAACCCTGCATTACCTTAAGGACCCTAAACTATTGGAATTCTGGTATATTCCTTATTATGGAGTAGTGCAGGAGTTTCCATCATCAACCGTCGGAATACACACCAATATCAACACTAGGGCCCAGAATACCAGCAGCAGCGCTGGATAGCTGAGATCGCCCCAGCACTGAAACAGTGCGCTTTTTGCATCTGATCCTGCGGAGCCATTGCCATCCTGCGCGGCTCTCCGACTTGGCACCGCAGGAAGCGGGCCAAGCGTTCGGCTGCCCGTAAGTGCCTTCGCACGGGCGGAATCCTCTCCGCGGGACAACGCCTTCTATTGGGGGCACATCACGCCACAGCCCCATCACTGCTTGTGAGACTTGGCATGGGCAGAGGTAAGCAGCAGGGCCACAAACAATGGGATTCCCAACATGGTGGCTCCTCCTGGCAGTTGTGGCAAGGGGCGTGGTCCCCAAATCCGAAGAGCAAGGCTGCCCCGTGGCAGCGACACCCTCAGCCCCGACAAGCCTCCGTCTTCGACGGCTACGATGCTGTGGATCTGGAGGCAGAGGGGGTTATCGATGTGGAGCAGGAGACCGGCTCAGGCCGCTTGGTACCCACAGTGCAGGGTGTGCTGAACGAGACGAGGAAAGCAGAGGTGCGTGTGCAGAAGTTGAACATGGCTTTGAAGGCCGGTGCTGCCAAGTGGCGGGCTTACGAGGCGAAGTTCAAGGCCACCTACCAGAAAGAGCGGGCCCGGTTCCTCAGGGAGCAAGCCAGACTGGAGAAGGACATCCAGGAGGCAGAGGTCGCGCAGACGCAAGCGAGGGAGACTTTGTGCCGTGTAGCGACCGGGATGCTACAGGCTCCTGTGGAGATCGAGGATACTGCGGAAGACTCAATGTCGACTCGGTCTTTGCTGGTTGGACAGAAGAAGAGGGACAAGAAGCGGATGCGCTCCTCAGACGTGCTCTGGCAGGTTCCATTGCGCGGACGCCAGCACGGTCTGTGAGAGCCGTTCCCCGCACTCCGAGCACCGCGGCTTCGAGAGGTCCAGAAAGGAGCATGCATGTCGATCAGGAGGGCGCGGGGGCGGATCCGTATTTGTACGGACCGATTCCTTCGCCCCCCGGGCTTGTCAGCGGTGGTGTGGCCCCTCACTCGGCGGAGGGCCCTACAACGCCTGGCTCCGGACAAATCCCGAAGCATCCGGGCCAGAGGGCATCAGAGGTGGCGCGAGTCCCGACGTATGTGGCTCCGCCCAGACCTGGCATCAAGGACGCCACCAAGGAGGCGACTCGGGCGAAGCAGCAGCCACCGAAGGCACTTCCGGAGCGTCTCGATGCCAGAAGACAAGAACTCCGTGCGGCCACTCCTTTCGGTTTGGGATTGGCTGGTCACATGGAGCTTGCGACACCGCCTCATGGAGAAACGGCGGCCCCCACTTCCGAGGCAAGATCTGGTGGGCTGGCGCGTGCTACGATCCAGGAGGACGACGACGACGAAGATTCCGACCAGGAAGTGCCGGAGGGACACCCGGAGCAGCGGGAGGGGTAGAACATGGACCCTGCTTTGGCAATGAGTCAATGGCTGTTGGTGTTGGTCATGTGAGAGGCGGAGAATGGGCATCCTGGCAGGTTGTCGGGCTCCCTCGGTCATGGCTGGCGGGTCTTTTACCCTTCGGTCAAATGATCTTGGGACTCGATGATTTGCCGGTTGATGCCGCATTCTCGCCGTCGAGTGATTGCAGCCCTCTTGTACAGTTTGTTCGTGTACAGGAAGCTATCCTCCTTCTGCTTTGTACCTCGCTTTCGGCCGCTCCAGGGCGGTCTTGCCTTCCACTGCCTGATGGTTACCCTCAGTCTGTGCCATGGGTTCGGTTTCAGATTGATCTTCAGGCCCAGTTGCCCTCCTTGCAAAGGTTTGGGTTGCCTTGGACTTGGGCCAGCATGTGTCCTCCTTGGCCCTACGGCAAGCAAATCCCGCAGCCTCGTGATGTTAAGAGCTGTGCGCCGAAGATACGCATCGGTGGCTCAGGGGCGTACGCCAGCTCCCAGGCAAATCAAGGCTTGCGGGTTGTGGGGCTAAATGCAAGGAGTTTTGTAGATAGGGAGTCTGGTTTCGACTTTGGCCAGATTTTGCTGCCCGCTTGCACAATGGCTGAAGGCCTCTTTCGTAGTCTATGGGCCTGGATGTGCCTTCTGGTCTGCCGACTTTTGTGCCACAGGATGATACGAGGGGCGTCCCATCCTGGAGGAACCTTAGGTAAGCCGGTTGGCGGTAGCTCCCCAATGTTAGTCAAAGCCTTTGGCTTTACCTCCCCGACGCAAGTTGTGCTGGATTGGTCGCCTGCCAAGAGACGACTTCTGGTGCCACGAAGGTGTAGGCCACGCAGGGTCAGCTGGATGCTTAGGTTTTTGGGGTTTGCATCCTTACCCATCCGTGTGTGGGCCGCGCCAGAGGGCTTGAAGCCCTTCCTGACAGAGACTGCTTTTATCTGTCATGGCTTCCCTGAAGCCTTTGATCTGTCTATGAGGCTAGGTCGGGCGGAAGCTACCAGGACTCCAGCAAGTGACCTAGGACGCGAACAAGGCCAAGCGTCTTCGGACGGCTCATCGGGCCATTCAGAGGTTGGCACTGAAAGAAGAACCGTCCATGCACCTTTTTTCCAGGATACGTCTTTCCGACTGCGGTGTCACGGGCCAGTTTCTGCAGTTGGAGTGCTGTCCTTCGCCTCACGAGAACTTCGTGTTCGCAATTTTGACTTCGATAGAGTGGTTTTCGCCAGACCGCAAAGTGTCGAAGGGCAAATCTCGCTTGTTGCAATTGCGCCGCTGTTGCAAGAACAGTCCAAGATCGTGGTTCTGGTCGACCTCACTCGGCTGGGGGGCAGCCGTTTCGCTGCCGCCATCCCCTCGACAGGGAGTGTCCAGGATTTTGACGTTGCCATTGTTCAGCCGCTCTTTGGGCCCAGTGAGGCTCGTTGTGTCTTTGTAGGACCCCTGCAGAGACAGGTAATGGATTCCGAGGTGCTTGATGCTGAGCATGGGGATGTTATCGCAGTGCTCCCACGAGGTCAGGTGCCTGCCACGGCAATAAGTCTTGACAACCTTCTGTGTGCGGAGGCTGCTGAGGGCGAGCATCACGATATCGAAGTTGCCAGACCTGAGCCAGGTGTTGCTTTGTGGCGCAATGAAAGGTTTGAGGTTTTTCCCAGACGCGCTTTTGAAGATGGCACGGCACTTGCACTTATAGCAGATAAGGCTGGTGTGGAAGAAGTGGTGCTGCGCATGGCCTTCGTCGGGGGGCTTGCTAGTCTTTCGATTGCGGGAGTTGCGTGTGACCTTGTGGCGATTCCGTGGCAGGCGACAGACCACCCGGCTGAAGGTCGCGGTATCCCGGTTTTGCTTGTGATAGATGCCCGTTCTTTTGGCGCTGGAGTCAAAGTTGTTGCCGAAGTCGGACAGCGCGTTACACTTGAGCAGCTGGTTGCCCTCTCCCAAGTGCCCGATCTCTTGCGTCACGTTCTTTGTTGGCGGGAGGAGGCGAGAGCAGGGAATGCGCATTTTGTGTGTTGCCTTGTCCGGTTGTACCCGCGCGCGCGACCCTTCGAACTTTCCCCGCACGAGCAAATTGGTGCTTCAGAGGTTTCAGGCGGAGATGTCGAGAGCGGCGACGCAGATGCGGTTGGGGCGCAAGGTGAGCGGACGGAGGCTGGGGGCAGTCCCAGCGATCATGAAGAGGAAAATATTGAAGCTTCTTCCTCTGCGGCCTCCTCGAGTGACGGGGTCACGGTAGACTCGGAGGGCTCGTGCCTCGCCTCTGTGCTTGTTTTGAGTCCGGACAGAATCCCACAGAAGATTCATGTGAGGGTCGCTTCTCCTTGTTCTGGCCAGGATGTTGCTGATGCAGTAGCACACGCTTTGGATGCGGAGTTTTACCGACTCTTTTCCCTGTTGATGCCATGCAGGCAACAGCTCTCGGACCGTTGGGGTCTGATACTTGCGCTCCCTGCTTGGGCTATTGATGAGCCCCTTGTTGCCATTGACACAAGAGAATGTGATGGCCGGCTTTTCCTTGCCCCTGCTGCCAGGGACATCAGTCGACAGCACGTGCTTGCTGTTGCGGACCTGGAAGATGCGTCTGTCGATGTTTACCCTTTTGGACGACACGATGCACTTGCTGAGGACCAATCGATTCAACTACAGCCCTTTGGGGTGATCCAGATTGTTCCTGCGGGGACAAATCCCGGGCCTGTTTTCTCCTGGGCTGGAGTTGTGCGGACCATCAATGGTGGCTTCGGCGGTGGGCGTATGCCTGAACATACTCCTTCGGAGCAAGCGGGTCGGTTATTAGCGGTGCTAGAAGACGGTTGCAGGCACTTCACCTTGATGCCAGGAAGGGCTGCTTTCTACGCCCTAGACGTCTCTACAGTATTCGGCATTCCTTTGCATTGGACTTCTATTCAAACTGCAAGACCGCCGATTAAGGACTGTCAGCACCGCGGACATGCTTGCAAGGGCGTTGTCATCGTCTCTGATCGGATCCCTAATTTGCCCGTGCCACCGAGGCGACCGGGCTTCGACTTCTTCTTTATCATTGTTGACTGTCGCCCTCTCCTTCTGGGGTTTGAACAGTGGCCGGTCTATGATATGTTCTGCTCCCATTCTGAGTTAGTCGATCACCTCAGCACTTTTCTACCGGATGATCACCAAGTGCAGCTTGAAGGTGCCACTGTGGAAGGCGACCGCCTAATTGTCTCTAGGGGGTCGGTCCTCGTTGCACAGTACGTGCCCGTTACGCCGTTATCTTGGGAACCGGAAGGTTGTAGACTAGAGCTCAGTCTGGTACCAGAAGGATCGGCAGATGAGGCTCCGGATGGCAGGCTTGGTCAGAGGCGTGAACCTGGGGCGCCGATTGGCCGTGACGCCTCTGCCTCCGGAAATTTCAGGAGCCGTTCTCCGCGGCGTTCATCAGACATGCGTCAGACTGGCGATATTGCCAGTTTTGATGGTGGGACTCTAGTTCCATCTTGGGACAACGACACTTTGTCCGCGCCCGGACCCGTTTGGAACGAGGTGTTGGCTGTCTTTGTCGTTGTCGCCGGCGCGACTGAGTCCCTGCGTTTCCTTGTGGGTGTGATTGCTGATGGCTTCCTTAGGTGCCTATGCGTCAGATTCATCCAGCTTTCCGCTGTTATGTGTCGACCGCGTTCCAAAGCACATGCCGATCTTGCGGGCAGCGCGGTTTGCACCTCTGCAGATGTGGATGGCGAGGATGTTGACAACTCGCAAGGTTTGCAGGGCGATGAAGGTCCGAGTCGCGGATTGAGACAATGCCGATTGCTGGCAGAGCCAGAGGGGTCCAGTGCCGCGCATAGGGCCACCATGAACAATCTGCGCTACTTGGCGGAAGAGATAGGGGGTGAGTGGCCGTATTTCGAGACCCAAGGCGTCCCAGGAGCAAGACCTTTTGTTCTGCATGACCCCGCTGCACCCATGGCTGTGTTGACGGGAGTCACGAGGTGGATCAAAGTTGTCATCCTTAAGCCTCTCTTTGTTCCGGAAGAAGTAAGGGTGCTGGTTACCTTCCCTGCGCTTTTTGCCGATGTCAAGGTTGCAGTTCAGGCTGTAAGAGACCCCGTCATAGCTGCTAGGTTTCCAGTGCTGTGGGAGGCATCTCCTCAGACGGTTGAAGGTATCTGCGTGCTGCTGGCAGGACCTGTTTGGGCTGAGGTGGCCAATGTCGTATGTGTGGATGCCCGAGCCTGGGATGGAAGGATCTATGCAGGCCTTTACCCAGACTACGTCGATCGAACCTCGGCGCTGCAGTTTGCAGATATCCCACCTGAGGCCCGCGCTGATGTTTTCTTCGGCTGGGATCAGGACCCACTTCAAGTTGGGGTGCATATGCATGTGTACCCTGCCTTGACCCTCCGGGTTAGGCCTTTCTATGCTGCTGCCAGCTCGGTCTGGGCACTGGCTGATAGGCTAATTTCGGGAGCAGGTTGGAATGATGCTGCCGTCTTTCCTGTGCCTTCAGATGACGACAATTATGTTTTGGTGCTGAGGGACAGCTTCAGGATTTTCCAGGCAGACTCCCGCCGACCTGCTTTCTACAGAAGATTGCTCGCTGAGGCAGCTGGGGTTGCCGAGTCAGCCTTTGTCTTGGTTCCTGCGGCGCCACGAGTAGAGGACGCTTCCATTGATGGGCGACCACGCCGTACCGTGCTGGCTGGACTTTCTCGCCCTCTCCTCCCTGATGGGGCTTTCTGTGTTTTCGTCGATTGTCGGGCCATACATCGAGGTTGGTTGTGTATGTCTGCCCGACAAGGCAGGCTCCCGATTGAAGCGGTTAAAGAAGTGATCGATGATGATGGCCCCCCGGGATGGATTACAACTGTCATTGGGAGAACTACAGAGCATGAAGTGTTTGCAGTTGAGCCTGGCAGTGTGTTGATTGCGGTTCATGTCCCGGTCGAAGTTGTGGCCGAGCCAGGAGTGGAGTGGGGAGATGATGAGCTCTCGGCTTTCCATGATTGGCTCCATGATTTCATGCAAGTTGAAGGTGAGGAGCTCGATGAGCCTGGGATTGAGGATCCTCCACCGGACCCTTATGTCAGGCTTGGACCTAACCCAGAGAGGCCTGAGATGCAAAGCGTGATCGACGCTGCATTCATTGTGCTGATGCATGACTTTGCGCCGGAGCTATACCATGTGCAGCTCTCCTGTCCTGCGACGCTGCCTCAGGCGATTGCGTCGGTGCAGGGGCTACGTTCATCCCCGCAGTGCACCTGGTTTCCTAGACTTGTTGAAGTCTTCCCACAGCCCGATACGTCCTTTGGCACTCTTCTGGCGGCACCTAGCTGGGCTGTTGGCGGAGTGCTCGCCGTGATTGATTGTCGCTTAATCGACGACCGCCTGTTTTGTGCTGTCTTGCCCCCTCGAGTCAACCGCGGGTCGGTTCTTGCAGTTGCAGGTCTCGGGAGTACTGAAGACTGCGAGGTCTATGTCAGAGACGAGCCTTGGCCGATCGAGGCGAGTGGTGTTGTGGAAGTCAGGGAGGGCGATCTTTTCCTGATCGTCGACCACAGTCCGGGGCCACTCGTTGCCGCATCACTGCCCGATATGCTTCGCTCCAATGTAGGTTGGGAGGTTGATGCCCCCAGGTTGGAGGGAGGTCAGTGATGGGGATGTATTGAGGCTGGAACTCCTTCCGATAGGTCTGCCGTTGAATGGAATTGCTGTTGCCCTTGAAACCCATGTGGATTCCTGGGGGGCCGAAAGGTCTCATGCCGGAGGTCAGGGGGATGACAGTCGCCATGGAGTTGTGCGAGGAGGTCACAGTCGGGGGGTCAGCAATTCCGTCTGCCTGGACTCGGCTTTCCACGCTCGTTTTACGCCTCCTCATGCTTCTGGACGCCGTAGGCGCAGGCTTGCGGCTTCAGGCGCGGTAGCGCGCACGTGTTTCCTGTTGCTCGGCATTACCACATGCCTAGATCCTGTTGACGCTGTGCAGCTAGCATCTGCCGCGTTAGGGGGCGGACAGGAGGGGGAGGTTGCGCACGGCCAGGAGATACGAGGGAGTATGCTGCAAGGGGTTGTGCCCACGCCTTGCCGCAACCTTTTCCTTGGCAGGCCAGAAAACAGATCTTCGGAGGAGGCATGCAGACGCGCCACCAGGAGCGTTAGTGATATGTGCACTGTTCTGGAATGCATCAAGCACAGTGACCCGGAGGGTTTCTTCTTCGAAGCTCGTGTTGTGCTGGAAGTCTTGAGCGAGGACGCGGTTGCACAGTCGCGAGTTGAAGCTGAAGAAGAGATGCGTGTTACAGCTGACGTTGCAGATGCGGAAGTCAATGCTGCATGCGGTGGGACTTTTGCGAGGGAGCCACGTGTTTCGTGTACCCTTAAGCTTGAAGACCTAGTACCCGAGCAGGTTGCAAATTCCGGAGGGGGGCCTGTTTTCTTTGACCTCACTTCAGGGCATTGCCAGTTGCCTATGTGCTCTGAGCGTGTGCAAGAAGTGACTGTTCCGCTCGACCTCTCTCGGTTGAGGGGGCCACCAGCTGACGCACCGAAGCCAGACCGTTTTGCAGATTGGGTTGCTATGGGCGAGCTCGGCGATTTGCCGATTGCAGATGAGGTTCTGGTTTTGACAGCAGATGGATCCTTCTGCCGCCATGCCGGATGGGCTGTGACCTTTAGTATCGCGGACAGGTCTCTTAGGCTGCCGGGGAGGTTCATAGGATGCGTTTTCGGACCAGTTGACTGCGGCACTTACCTGGCGGCCACGTCAGCCTATGTTGCGGAAGTAGTTGGCCTGTGGTGGGCCTCTGTGGCTGCCCTCCAGTTTCCTTCTGACGTTGGGATCGTGTTCAGGGCTGATAACTGGGCAGCATTGAGAGGAGTGCAGGGCGACTGCGCAATGCCGGACATGTCGGTCTGCTCTGCGGCCCGCGGCTTTCATTTTTCCCTGAGAGTAGGCGGGGACAGACATGTCGCCTATCAACACGTCCCTGGGCATTCTGGAGACCCTGCAAATGAACTGTCTGACGCCCTGGCGAATCTTGGGGCAAGAGGCAGGGATGCCTTCGCGCCGTGTTCTCTGGATGTTCCATTCTGGTTAGCAGACAACGCCGCGGCCGCCAGATGGCTCCCCCATTTTCTGCTATCTTGGCAACAGCCTAGCAGACTGCCCCCGCTTAGGGGAGATCACTTCACATGGAAGGCCGAGCCCGATCCTACCAGGCTGACGGCTGCCCAGCTCATGCACCCATTTACTAGGCCACGGCACGCTGCCATAGGCGATGCGGCCAAACAGAGTCAGCGTTTCGTATGCCGATGTGTCACCTACAACGCGCTCTCCCTACTCGATGTTGGTGATGCTCCAGAAGGCAGAGGTCCAGGTCTTCATGGGGCCGTTGGGCGAGTGGCACTCTTGAAGCGATCCCTGACGCTCCAGCAAGTCTTCGTTGCGGGAATTCAGGAAGCACGTACGGAGGCTGGACAATTTCAGGGAGACGGTTTTGCCCGTTACTGCTCAGGTTGCCACGATAGACGTAGTTTCGGGGTTGAGCTGTGGGTTGCTCGAGGGGCTGCCTGGCCGGAACATGTTTTCATTGTCTCGCATGCGGACCCCTGGCGCCTTCTGGGCCGGCTTTCTACGCTAGGGAGCACGTATAACGTGCTTGTCGGGCATGGGCCGCACCGAGGGCACAGTGTGGCCACCCGCATCTCGTGGTGGCAGGAGACTGCCACACTTTGTGCCAAATTACCTGCCTCCGATGGTTGGATAGTTTTGGTTGATGGTAATTGTAGGGTTGGTTCTGTACTGTCTGATGGCATTGGCGAACACCAGCCTGATGCACAGGACGAGGCGGGCGAGGTCATGCACCATTTGTTGTTGCGTCTACGAGTCTGGTTGCCGTGCACTTTCAGTCAGCACATGGAAGGGCCGGGTGGCACCCTTTACCAGCGTATGAGCCAGGAGTTGCAAAGATGTGACTTCGTAGGGATCCCGCAGGAGTGGAGGCAATGGGAGGTCAAGGCTAGGGTTGTTCCTGAGATAACTTCGGGCCACGCCTTGCCTGATCATCTTGCGAGCCTTGTAGAATGCTCCATGAGCTGGTGTGGTCAGAAGCGGGCCAAAGGACCGACCAGGATTGATGTTGCTGCAATCCGCAACGAGGAGAACTATGACCGGATCGATGCCATCCTCCGTTCGGCACCCCACATCGAGTGGACAGCCAATGTCAATGACCATGCGGCGATACTTGCTGAGTATCTCTATGGGTCGTTATCCTCCGCGTTCCCGCTCACTGCGAGACGTATGCGCAATTCCTTTCTGTCAGAAGCTTCTGGAGCCCTTCATGCTAATGCCGCTGCGCTTCGACATGCTTTGCGCGGTCGAGTCCAGGCTCTTAGGCTTGCCAGACTGAGGTGCACGTGGCTGGCGTGGAAAGGTGATGCCATACCCTTCCGCGCTCTGCTCAGTGGCGCTTGGGCGAGACAGTTGCGTTGTTCTATTGCTATCCTTGCGGAAAGGATTGCCGCAGTCGGTAAGGTGCTGCGCAAACAGTGCAGGGCGGACAAGCGAGCTCACCTGGACAGCCTTGCTGATCAGGTTGGCAAGGCTGAGGCAGGTGAGGTGCACACTGCGCTGAAGCGCCTCATCCGACCCAAAAAGTTTAGAAGCAAGGGACCGGCTCCCTTGCCTAGCTTGAAGCGGGCGGATGGGACCTTTTGCCAGACCGAGGAGGAGGTTGTGAGTACGTGGAGGAAACACTTTTCTGACCTTGAAGGAGGGGTGAATGTTTCCGCCGAGGAGCTTGTCAGTGTTGGGCTACAGAAGCAGGTTGAGGCTGGGGCAATGCAAACACTGGACGCAGCCCAGGTGCTTACGTTGGCAGGGATCTTCAAGGATGTGAACCCGCAGAAAGCGGCTGGGCCCGACATGATACCACCAGCGGTGTGCAGACGATTCGCTTGTCAGCTTTCCGTGCTGTTTTACCCCGTGCTGCTTAAGTCCCTGGCTTATCTCTCAGAGCCTGTTGGCATGAAGGAGGATCATTGTTTCGGATTCCAAAACCGGGGGCGCCGGACCCTACTGCATGCACGGCACAAAGGGCGATACTTGTCCAATCCGTTTTGGAGAAGGTTTTGCATAAGGCCGTACGCGGTATGGTCTAAGCTATCAGCTTGGGTTTTTCTGCACGAGAGCTTTCCTGGATTTCTCACGACGTAAGCAGCTGGCCGCTGCCATCCTGTTCCTCGACATTAGTTCGGCCTACTATTCCGTGGTTCGGGAACTTTTGGTTGGCGGTCAACTTCCTGGGGCGTCGGTTGAGGAACTTGCTGCTTCGCTTTCCCTCTCCAAAGATGATTTGCAGTTCATGCAATCGTTGCTCGCCGATGAGCCTGTCTTGAGCGGGGAGGGTTCTCAGATGCTCTTGCCCGCGCTTACAAGGGAAATGCATTGTGGCACCTGGTTTTTGATGTCACAGGACACGCAGCTCGTGCGCAGCGCACCAGACGTGGTACGCGTCCAGGAAGTAGTCTGGCGGACACCCTGTATGCGCTGCTCTTTGTTAAGGTGCTCCAGCGAAGGGGTGACTTCAGACAGGAGGGATTCTGTCCTGTTATCCCTTGGAGCGGGATTCGAGATCTGCAGCCCTTTGACGGACGGCGTTCAGCTGGCGCAGAGGTTGCGGTTCAGGATTTGATCTCTGCTGACGACATGGCTTCGTGCATTGTGGCGCCTGATGCGCCCTCCCTTCCGAAGGTCGTCCAGGAGTTCACTGGGCACACAGTGGACGTCCTTACGGGTCACGGCCTGCGGCCCAATATCGGGCCGAAGAAGACGGCGGCTTTACTGTCGGTCGTTGGGCAGAAGGCGAGGGAGGTCCGACGTCAAGTCTTTACCACTGGCAAGGGCATGCTACCGGTGCTGCGAGAGAGAGGGCCGGGATTCTGGCTCTCGGTCGTGCCGCAGTACCGCCATCTGGGGTCGATTGTGTCCTTCGATGGCTCGATGGTCGCAGAGATCAAGAGTAGGCTGCAGTTGGCAAGATCCTGTTTTCAGGAAGGGCGACGTTTCGTCTTCTGCGCCCCTTGCATTGATCTGGCTAGAAGGGTCTCGTTATTTAGGACGCATGTTCTCTCGTCTCTTCTCGCTGGCAGTGGAGCCTGGCCCTGGCTTTGCTCTTCAAGTTGGAAACTCCTGGACTCCGGTGTCTTCAACATGATGAGGCAGATGTTGCGGATCAGGCCAGATCAGAACCAGAGGTGGACGAAGAGCCAAGTGCTTGCTGCGGTTGGCTTGCCTTCGGTGGAAGGATTGCTCGCTCTAGAGCGGCTGAGATTCCTCGCTCAGCTTGTGAGGCATGGTCCGGACGAGGCCTTCGCGTTACTGCAACAGTCGCCTAGAGCGCTGCAAGCATTTAGTGCTGCTGAGACGTGGTTGCTGCAGGCAGTCAGGTGTACTGGTGCACCGGGGTCTTTCCGTGAGGCTTGGAGCGAGTGGGTTGATCTCTTTCGTAGACCGGGGAGATGGAAGGGCCTTCTTAGGAGGGCGGAGGCTTGGCACGTTGGTTTCATCCGCGCTCATGCTGCCTATCAGCAAATGGTACGCAGCTGTTGGGAGGCAACGCCCAAACCGGTTGTGTCTTGCGATGAGATTGCTCACGCGTGCCTCTGCTGTAGGGTTGCGTTTGCCAATTGCCACGCGTGGTCGGCGCACGCGGCCAAGGTCCATGGCTTCCGTTCGAAGGCTAGAAGATTGGCGCAGGGCTTGCGCTGCCAAGCGTGCGCGGCCTCTTTCCCCATGCATCGGCAGTACCGGAGGCACCTTCAGGTGTCGGTGCGATGTTGCCAAGCGATTGAACGTGGCGGCCCTGAGTTGTTTCCGGTCGTTCTAGGCAAGGACGGTCACCCACAGGGCGTCGTCGCGGAAGGTGTTGGGGTTTCGCATCTCCCTGCAGTGCTTCCCGACATGAGCTATGAGTTACTCCGCCAGCTGCGGGATGGGCATTTCGACAGTGCCGAGGACATTTTTGGGCTAGTCACTTCCGTCTTTGAGCCACTCCCGGCTTTGCAGCGTACTTTGGACGTGTGGATCCATGAGCTTGGAACAAGTCCAACCAGGAGTCTTGCCGAGGATGCCCGCCTGGCGCTACAGGCTGACCTTTGGTGTGAGCACCTCTCGAGTGCTCCACGTCAGGCGGAGGTTGACCCTGTTGATTTTATCCCGCTCTTGGCCCCTTTTCCGAGTTCCGCTTTTGGCTAGGCGCCTCCTGCTGGTCAGCCCGGTTGGTGCCGATGGCGCGTTGTGGATTTGCCGGAAGGTGCACAGTCTGATGGCAGGTCGTATGTTGAGGCCAGTTGGAGTCATGCGTGCCCAGACCCTGCTTCACTTGGGGGTTTTGCCCTTCGCATCCCCTCACCTGCAGTGCCGTGCGAGGAATTTTGGCGTCCACTGTCTTGCCCACTCCGTTGTTTGCGCGAGCACCAGCGGTGGCTTGACTTGGTCTTGCAGTGGTTTGCCTTTGCCGTGCACGCGGCTAGCTCCGGGGTGCCCTGCCTCATCGTCTGTGATTTCTCCGCCTGCAAGGGAGGCGAGCTCGCCGGATGGCTTTTCCACATCGCCAGTCTGTCGCCGGAGCCGCCCCCTTTTTCACTCTGTTTCACCTCTTGAATTCAGTCTCTGCTTGTGGTACGCTCTAGGAGAGCTTCGCACCATCCGAAAGAAAGAATATCAACACTCACAGCGCCAAGCTCGGTAAGACGAGCTACGAAGATGCCAACACTGATGGGTGTGAAGGCTTAGGGCTTAGAGTTTAGGGTTTCTCGGTTTGGGTTTAGGGTTTAGGGTTTAGGGTTGATCCTGACTGGTAAGAACCCTAAGACTCCAAATGGCCCAAAGTAGGTACCATTTATAGACTTTAGACCGCAAAGTAGGTACTGTTTGCATACTTGGAGTCTTAGGGGAATGACAAGCACAACAAGTGCCATGGGAAGCAGGTTGCAAATGGAGAAATGATCAAGGTATGAACGCAGGGTGTGCTTGTGCCCTTACTTGCTAAGGCAGCGCTGCTTACAACACGAACTAACATCTCGTTTAGAGAAAGATATGAATCTACATGTCATTGATGTTTTGCATGTATCCATTTCATCTTTTCGATAATCAAGCATGACTATGTCTGGAGCCTGGTGAAATAAATCATGCAAGCTGCAGGGAGGCCTGAATGCTAAGTCCCACGGATCATGCGAGCATGGACCAGAAACTCATGAGACGATGGGTAATCGGTGTAAGGTTTGCAATAGGACCCTTCGAAAAATCTGTCCTAGTTGGTTAAGGTCGACCATCCTAAAGCTAAACCCTACACCAGCAAACCCTAAAATCGAAACCCAAAACCCTAAACCCTAAAACCTAAGCCCTAAGCTCGAAACCTAAAACCCTAAGCCTTAAACCCTACACCCCTAAACTTGAAATCCAAAACCCTAAACCCTAAAACCTAAACCCAAAACTCAAAACCTAAAATCCTAAACCGTAAACCTTAAGCCCTAAACCCCTAAACCCTAAACTCGAAACCCAAAGCCCTAAACCATATGGAACCAGGCCCAAGCATCCAAGTCAGGCTCTGCGTGACATCCTTGGAATACACCTTGGAGTCTATCGCTCGCAGTCTTCTTCCCAAAACGGTTTAGGGTTTAGGGTTTAGGTTTTAGGGGTTTAGGGTTTAGGGTTTAGGGTTTTAGGGAGTCTATCGTTCGCAGTCTTCTTCCCAAAGGGTCCTAGGTACTGTTATGAGGGATACTTTCCCAAATCATACTAACAATTCCTAGTACAGAAACCCTGCATTCTACTATATAGGTACTTTGGACCCTTTGGGCTTGTGGCTCAGAAAACCTTACCCGAACCTACCCATACCTACTTTTTCACAGGCCCACTACTATAGAATGTCCATGAAGTTCCATACGAGGGGTTCATAACAAGAACCTGCCAAAAAACATAGGGGTTTGGTAGACTTAAGGTAGACAGTAAACCAGGAACCCCTTAAGTACTGAGCCTGCATCATGCCTCGAGGTTCAGGGTATAGTAAACCCCAAAAAGTTGGAAACCGCTTTAAGGACAAATAGTCCTGGGATTCCTTTTGCATTACTCTTAAGGATTGAGGCTATTGGGTTTCCAACTTTTGGGCTTCTACTGCAGCTACTTTTTCCCCACCAACGCTTTCAAGATCAGGGTACCCTTTTCTACTATTCAGCTTTCCTCCTGAACCGTAAACCGTAAACCCTTCATTGAGAGGCCCTTGAACTAAAAATTTACAGCCCTGCCGAATCGATTTAGGGGTTAGGGTTTCTAAGCTGACAGAATGCAGGACGTCGAACAAGTTCTGCTGATACAGATACGTACTATAGTACAACGTACCCATAGGCCCCTAAGTAAGTTCCTTTTTGCGATTACCTTATATAGGGGATTTGAATATAAACCATAAAAAGGAACTCCTTAGGGGCCTAGGGGTATAGAATGTCTTCATATCCCGCAGTCGGTTTATGAAAAAGGCTCCCTTTCTGGCAGTGGGTAGTTCCCAGAGAGCCCAATAGCCCTTAAATAAGGAAGATAGCTTAAATCATAATATGAAACCCGTTATAAGTTAAGCCATATTACTTATTTAAGGGGTATTGGGCTCGCTAGGTTTTAGAAGGAACCAAGGACCACAAAAAGGAAAAAAGGGCCTACTGGGAGACCCAGTTGGTGCTTGGGGTTTAGGGTTTAGGGTTTAGGGTTTGCTCTCTCAGTGCAGTTGTAGGGCCGATAAATTTCGGGTTTAGGGTTTAGGGTTGACTGCACCCGGAGTGCATCGAAGTGGCCAAGACGTTTCTTGCAAGACTAAGACCTCACCTTTTCACTTTGCTGAGGGCACAGGGTTCTACTGTTGATGATAGAAATCCTGCATTACCCTAAGGTCCCTAAACTATGAGAATTATGGCATATTCCTTATTATGGGTACTGCAGGATTTATATCATCAACTGTAGTGTTTTGGCTGCACCTGCAGGGAGCATGCTTTGCTGCACCCTGCACTCTGCTTGTTGCCGTGGGTACCGGGCACATTTTTGAGGAAGCCTTTTTTGATGAGGGGAGCAGCCAAGAACAGACTGCGCAAAAAGGCTCCCTGCAGCCGCAGCAACAATCAAAGCGCTCCCGCGCGCCCGGGTCCAAATATTAGAGGCCAGCATCAAACACTCAAACTCCGTAGCAAACCCTCCCTAAACCCAAAGCCCTAAACCGTTGATAGGCTTCACTACTTTAAGCTCTATAGGCGTAGGGAGTAGGATTAGGGTCGAAAGCATTCAGTCCTGGCCCATTTACACCGCAGTACCCATGTGCCCTAAACCCTAAACCCTAAACACTCAACCCTAAACCCTAAACCCTAAACCGTTTCAAAGGCCTCTTTTCCCATGGCCGTAGCTGTATCTGTGCCTAATTCTACATCTATACCTTAAGCTACCGGAACCTACGTTTTTTGCAGGAAACCCTGACAATGCGCGCATGGACCGTTAGGGAGACAAGCGGACCCTAAACCCTAAAACCCTAA
>CAJNJA010013863.1:530-12458 GCA_905231915.1 Symbiodinium necroappetens | reverse complement strand
ACAGAGGATTGACAGAGCGGTTTCGGCTTCCGGAATGGCACGGGCAGGCGGTGCTTTTTCTCTAGCCTTTCCCCTAAACTCTTGATCCAAGAAAGCTGTACGTGCCTCGACTGCAGAGTTCTGCATGCCAGACATGCGCAGGAAGAACCAAGTGCCTGTGCACTTGCAGGGTTTAGGGTTTAAGGTGTAGGGTTTAGGGTTTAGGGATCAAGGAAGCTCTAGCTGCAAATGCCATAACACCCATTCCGGTATTCATGTCTAACCTTCCTCACTAAGTCCCCTCATTCTCCAGGTGGTTGAACCTTAAATCCCCTGTTGAGAAAAAGCCCCCGGTGCACTTTAGTGGGCCCCTAAACCCTAAACCCTAAACAAAACCCTAAACCCTAAACCCTAAAGACTCACCGTAGCCCAGGAGACGGTCGGGCTGAAGGCTTCTGGGGCTTTCAGGCCTTTTGGGGTGTCTAGGGCTCTTGGGGTTCAGGCTCTTGGGTCTTCGCGTTTGGAGGGTTTGGGGTTCAGGGCCTGAGGTTTGCATACCGGACACCAAGCCGCACCGAAGCCCAAACCAAAAGCAGCCTCAACCAACACCCCGAATTAAGTTATTGTTCGAAATCAAAACAGGCTTAAAGTTCGTAGTCAAGCCCCCAACACCCCCCCCCCTCCCCTCCCCTAAGCCCCCAATCCGAAATCCTCAGCCCTAAATCTCAATCCCAGGCCGGCGTCATGCACTCTGCCACGAGCGGCTCGGTCTCCTTGCTGAGGAGAAGCGGCCGCTGCTGCAGGCGCTGAAGGCAGGGCCTGATACTTACAACATCGTGGGCGTTCGGCGTTCACGGACGTCCACGACAAAAAGTTCATCTATGCTTCACAGTTACAACAGGGGGTTCTTATAAGGGTTCCATATGGCTGTGCAAGGGATTCTAGTATCGCGTTTAGGGATTTTCGGATTTCAGGGGTTCCAGTTTTTTGCGATTGAGCGGGCATGGACTTTGGCTGCAACGCTCAGGGTTCGCAGAGGGGTTCATGAAGGTTTGTGAATACGCAGTTAGCAATGCTACGCCAGTTGCAGTCTGGATTTAACTTTCCACTAAACCTTATCCTGGATACCAAGGTCCCTAGACTTAAACCCGAAAGCACAAAATTAGAAAAATGCAAATGCTCGCTGGAGGCTCCCAGAGAGCTTTTTTGGGGGTCCCCTTTTTCAGGTCTCCCTAAACCCTAAACCTTAAACCCTAAACCCACTGATAAAGCCCAGCTATTCGGAGCATAGGGTCCCATTCAGTGGCGAGCCCGCCGGCAGGAGGACCCGGCCAACAGTCCCCTGAGCCCTGCGACTTGGCAGGTGAACCCTGCACATGTATATCTATATCTATATCTATATCTATGTCTATGTCTATATCTATATCTGTATCTATCTCTATATCTATGTCTATGTCTATATCTATATCTGTATCTATATCTATACCTATGTCTATGTCTATATCTACATCTACATCTACATCTACATCTACATCTACATCTATCTATCTATCTATCTATCTACCTATAATATGTATACGTATAATATGTGTATGTGTATGTACATGTATTTGTATCTGTGTAGAGGTAGATGTAGACGTATGTGAATATGAATGTATAAGTATCAGTAGAAGTACAAGGATATGTATATAAATGTATGTAATGTGTATATAGACACATGTAGAAACACATGCATATGTAAAAAAACATATGTTTGTGTATGTATGTCTGCATACATGCATACTTTACGGGTTGTACAGATTAGCAACAACAGTTATGATGGCAATCATGACAATATTCAGGCGCAGCAGTATCAACAGGAGTCTTGGCAACGAGTTCAACACAGTCACCACTATAAGAAAATAGCTACAGAAAAGCCTTGCGAAACTTGCGCTGAAGACTGAAAACGTTCGAAGGGCAGAAGGCAGAACATTTATCTCAGGTGGAGATTGAGTGGACCCTCGAGGTGGCCACAACCTGCACAAGTGCCTCAGTTACTCGCCTGAGTTGAAGTCTTTATGCTTTGGACTGGCTTAAGCAGGACCTGTTGTGCAGATGCTCATCACGATGTCGGCGAATGTGCATCGAATGTGAGTCGCCGACATCATCCTCAACGACATCATGTTGCCAACAGTATTGAGAATGCCAACTTCAGCACTAGTCACCACAGGGAGTGCAATGATGGTGATGGTGATGGTGATGATGATGGTGAGGATGATGGTGGCGCTCATCATCGTTTTCGCTTAACTTTCAGCAAAACCATCATCATCATCACCCTAAACCCTAAACCCTAAACCCTGAATTCTAAAGCCTAAACCCTAAGCCCTAAACATCATCATCGTCATGGCGAAGGAGGGCCTCCTAAGCCCTGAGCCTGGATCTCTAGGATCCCTGCACTGCCCCTTTTAGGGTTTAGGGTTTAGGGCTTAGGGTTTAGGGTTTAGGGTTGAAGACCCTTTTGCTTTTCGGCTTTAGGGTTCCACTGTCGCTGTAATGGCCCCTGGACCCTGAACCCTAAACCCTCAAAAAAAAAAGGAAAGCCCTAAACTCAACAAGAAAAGGCCTTAAACTCTATTCCTTAAGCTCTAAACCCTGAAACAAAACCTCTAAACCCTAAACCCTCTGTTTTGGTGGGTTTTGGGCTTCAGAGGAACCCTACGATGCAACCCGCCTGGCTTGGCTGGGCGACGCGGCGTTTCAGCAGCACTGGCCCGTGGCGATTCGTGTAAGCTGAAAGCCAGGGTGTTGGGCTTCTAGGATCAGGAACCATAGTTCAACATGCACTTGGACTACCATCGGGTTTGCTCATACCCGAGGTTTACAAGGCTACTTCGGAATATACCGGTGCTATGTGAGGGACCCTGATGCCTCGTCAATCCCCACAGATAGCTAGGCTTGCAGCCTTCGTGCATCAGGCATCGGAGCCTTGCAGCCCAACAAACCCGTCCAACCCAGGGTTTAGGGGTTTAGGGTTTAGGGGTTTAGGGATTAGGGTTTAGGGTTTAGGGTTTAAAGTTTCGGGTTTAGGATAACCCCATGCCCAGCCTTAAGCCTAGTCCTGAACCAATGGCCTGCTCCCTTTCACATGCAGTTTAGGGTCGTAGCATTTCGGGCTTCATACGAACGCCGTACAATTTCGCCGTAAACCCGAACCCTAGACTCCAAAACCCTGAACCCTAAACCGCCTACCCCTAAAACCCCTAAACCCTCAACCCATCTGAGCCTTGAGCGCAAGGTGGTTTTCCTCATTGCAACTGCCTGGACTGTGGGAGAGGCGCGCTGCGAGTGCTGTCGGATTTCTAGTGTTTTTCAGGAGAAGAAGGGTTTATGTTTTAGGGCTTAGGGTTCAGGGCTCAGGGTAGATGCGTACATGACTAAGGGTACATCAAGACTCTTCCGGCTGATGGAGGTGTCGAAGTGATCCCCTGGCGCTAACCTATACCGCCAGCGTGTTGCGGTTGAGGAAATAAACCCTGCATTACCCATTATAAGGAACATGCCATAATTCCCATAGTTTAGGGTCCTTGAGGTATTGCAGGATTTATAGCATCAACAGTATTTAGTGTCTCTGAGGCCTGCGTCTTAGTAAGAGTAGCCGGCATGAAGTCCGCAGCTCGCTTCGTGTCACTCCGTTATGGCCACGACAAGCAAAAGCCCAAAAAGGCGACAACGAGGACACTTAAACATAGCGTTTTATACGAAGGACAAATGGGGGTTGCCGAAAATAAAAGAGGGGACCCTAATATAGTACCCCAAATAGTAGGATCCTTATTCCCCAAAATAAGGTACCCCAATATTTTCGGAAAGTCCCAAATGGAGAATAGCAACGAGAAGAAGAGTAGTTCCAACAGCAACAAGAACGACAAGATGAGCTTAGTCTTTGTCCCTCCGCCTCCTCGTCCTCCTGCCTCGCCGCCTGATCCTCTGTTCCTCCTCCTCCTCTTCCTCCTCCTTCTTCTCTTCTTCCTCTCTGCCCCCGATCATCATCATCATCATCGTCATGGTCATCATCCTCATCATCACCGTCATCATCATCATCATCATCATCGTCATCATCGTCATCAGACTCACCAGACCTCATCATCATTACCATCACCATCATCATCATCATCAATCCTCCTCCTCCTCCTCATCATCATCATCATCATTGTCATCATGATGATGATGATCATCATCATCAACATCACCATCTTCTTCTTTTCTTCATCATACTATGACCGCGGTGGTCATCACCATCAGCATCGGCATCTTCACCAGCATCATGTTCGCCATCAGCATCATCAACATCGTTGTCATCTTTTTGATAGTGGTCTCGTCGTCACGTCGTGACCATCTTTGTCAACATCATCTTATAACACTGACCACCATCATCTGCATGTGCAAGTTCGAAGGTTGACTTTCCCCTTGAAGAGCGCCAGCGCCGATCAGCTGCGCTGATATCCAACAGGCCTCGATTCCGCCACGTCTTGTGTTTTGAGTTTCTAGGCATCATCTTGGAGGAGTTTGTCGAGTTGATGCACGTGTATGACAAACGGCAGGAGCTCCCACCCAGCAAGTTTCAGAACCATGCATCTATACAGAACCCGGAGTTCTGGAGATCGCTCCCTCCATCTTTCTACATGTGCTGGAAGTGCTTGTTCCGGATCCGCCAACGAGGTGCCTTGCTCGCCTCGCTCTTTCTGCGCTGGAGCTGCCATCCTATTTGGCGACAGGCGCGAGACTGTGTTCGCGCTGCTTTGGTGCATCATGCGTTCAGGTCGCATTTTTGGCACATGCCCCGCTATGCCATCCAGCTGCCCGTAGTAACCCCACGGGCCCAGTGTCTTGTTTCCTGTGCAGAACCCTTTGGTTCGCGCAGAGTGCAACAAGTGCTGGGCGAGAAGGCGGGTCGTTGCAGGGCTTAGCATGAGTTGAAGCAGCCGTGCATGCGGGATGTTGAAACTAACCAAGTTAATTGGGAAGCGTCACCGTCTTCATGATGGACACTGAGGAACAAGCCAAGTTTAAGGGGAGCCAACCGAGCAAAGCCTTTAACCTGAGTCCTCCGAGCCTTCGTGGCTTTATGCCTAAGCAAAGAAGCAGCAATCCTTGCAGACCATTCGCTTTTCATGAAAATCCTGGGCTGCAAGCTCCTGAATCGTA
The DNA here is from genome assembly GCA_905231915.1 of Symbiodinium necroappetens. Taxonomy (NCBI): domain Eukaryota; class Dinophyceae; order Suessiales; family Symbiodiniaceae; genus Symbiodinium; species Symbiodinium necroappetens. The sequence continues at coordinate 7,298 of CAJNJA010013863.1, read as the reverse complement.
ATGCCTGACTACAGCCACATTATAGCAGCTGGTGCTTCTGCTTCTGCTGATGCCTCTACCATGATTACTATTTCCGCCGCCCCAGAACACATCAGCAGCCAGAACAACCACAACTACTGAAGCTAACCCTGCTGCTGCAGCTGCGAAACTGACAACGGTTGTGGGCTAGTGGATCTGAGTGACAGGAGCAGAGCAGTACGCAATGCGAGGTGCAATCTAAGTTTTCTGTTATTTTCATGTGTTTGGTCTGGTGGTTCTTGATATTGTCATCGCTGTTACAAAATTTTTTCCAACACGAGCACCAGTGTCATCATCATTAGTAACAGACTTTTCTTTGCCACTAAGAATATACTTAAGGTGCTTCTTATCAAGACTATGGTGATGTGTTAGACCTTTGTTGTATAGACGGTTCTCATGGTGGCCATTGCGATGATGACGACCATTCGCATTATTGTTATTCTACTCCTTCTTGGTGTGACATTCTTACTAGTAATATCAGTATTATAGATTATTTGTGTTAGCATTCGTATTGTTGGTATTATTAGTATCATTATTCACTATTGCCTTTATGACTGCTATTGTGAATTCTTCGCTTTAGGAATATCAGTAATATGCTTGGTATTCTTCGTTTAGGAACATCAGTAACATACTTGGTGTTGGTCCTGGTGGTTGTGTTGTTGTTGTTGTTGCTGCTGCTGTTGTTTGTTGTTGTTGATGTCGTTCTTGCAACAGTCCGTCTCACCATTGCTATTCTTACTGAAGTCCTTGTCCTGGCATTACTTCTGAGGCGCCGGCTGATGCCATGGAGGCTCTCCTTGGTGCGCTGGTGGTTGTAGGACGGAGGGTTCTGGCGGGTATGGGTGGGGGTCTGCGTCAAGCTACGGGTTCTTAAGCCTTAAGCATAGTGTGTTTGCCAAAGTCTTTTGGGTTGTAGACGAGGGGCCTAAACCCTAAAACCCTAAACCTTAAACCCTAAACCCTAAGCCCTTAACCCTAAGCCCTAAGCCCTAAACCCTAATCAAGGAAAAGCATCCCTAGGGTTCGCTCACGCCTGGCCCGCGCCCTCCCCTCGGAGGTCTTTCGCCGCAGATTTCGTGGCCGTTGTCCTGGTGGAAACCTTCAGGGTTTAGGGTTTAGGGGTTTTAGGGGTTTTGGAGTTTAGGTTTTCGGGTTCAGTAGGCTTGCAGATCCCTTTTGGCACCCTTCTGGAAGCTAACTCCAAACCCTCCCGGCGCCCTGAACCTTCATGATCCTAACCCTAAACCCGAAACCCCGAGCTTGCTTCTTACTTCTTTGCCCCAAACTCCAGAGCACTTTAGCCTAAACCTAAACCTCAAATCCTTCGACTCCACCTTACCCTCTACCTTCAACGCCCACAACTCTAAAGCCAGAAAACAACCCTAGACCCTAAAACCCTAAACCCCTAAACCACGAAGCTGAAAAAGTTTAAGCAACCCTAAACCCTAAAACCCCTAAAACCTAAACCCTAAACCCTAAAACCCCTAAAACCTAAACCCTAAATCCTAAACCCCAAAACCCCTAAAACCCCTAAAACCCCTAAACCCCAAAGCCCCTAACCCCCAGGAGGGCCGTCCGCCGCCGCGCAGCTCTTGCGGAAGCTTCCGTGGTTCGACTCAGAGGCCGCCTCGTTAGCCTTTTAGGAAGTTCAGGCCCTCGATCTTCGGGATGCTGTTTCCTTGATTTGGGTTTAGGGTTTAGGGTTTAGGGTTTAGGGGTTTTGGGGTTTAAGGGGTCTAGGGCTTTGGGTTTGCGGTTTTGGGGGTAATTGGAGGTTGTAGGTTTAGGGTTTGGGCTTCTAGGGTTTCGTGGTTTGGGAGGGGTTAGGGGTGTAGGCTACAGGTCTAGGAAATCAAGGTTCGGGTTTTTGGGGTTTTTGGAGGTTGTAGCTTTGGACTCTAGGGTTCAGGAAAGTTCAGGGGTTATTAGGGGTGTGTCTAGAGGGGTATCGGGATTCTGCATGGTTCGTTTTTTTTTTTTGGGGGGGGGGTTTCGGGGTTTTGGCTTGAGGGCTCGGCGAAAGGAGGGAAGACGGAACAAAAACACACAAGCGAATCAAACTGCCATCGTAGATGCATGCTCAAGACATCAGAAAGGCAAACTGTACAAATAGCTAAATCCTTACACGCTGAGAAGTTAGAGCATGTATCGACAGATAGATAGATCGATAGATAGATAGCTAGATAAGTAGATAGATAGCTAGATAAGTAGATAGATAGCTAGATCGGTAGATAGATTGATGGATAGGTCAGCTAGATAGGTGAATAGATACAGGTAGATCTGTAGATAGAACGGTAGACTGTTGGATTTAGATCGGTACAGACATCAGCAAATCAACAATTAGAAAAACAGACAAGTACATGAGCAGCTAGACCAACCAGCAATATTAGAAGCATGTATACACACATGCATGTCTATGTATGTATGTGTATGTAGTTCTACACATATACATGTATTCATGCATACACCTACATGTTTATGTGCATATATACATATATACACAGATTTTCTGTAAACGTTTATGTACGCATGTATGTGTATATATACACACACATACATATATATATATATATGTATGTGTAATGATCCTGAGCGCGGAGGATGGGCAGGGCTTCCGAGTCCCGCCCAAAGCTGCTGCGGGGGAGGTTCCGTGGCTCGGTTCAGCGCTGGCCACGCGGCTGCGAAGCAGAGGGTCCCTTCAGCAGGGTCTTAGGGTTTAGGGGTTTAGGGGTTTAGGGGTTTAGGGTCTTAGGGTTTAGGGGTTTAGGGCCTTAGGGTTTAGGGGTTTAGGGTTTAGGGTCTGAGGGTCTTAGGGTCTTAGGGTCTTAGGGTCGAGGGTTCCCTGGTAGTTGGGTTAAACCCGACTCTGGGATGGAAGAGAGGAGCCGGTTGGGATGCAGCGGGCTCAGGGAGAAACCCTTTAGGGTTTTCAAAGGTATTTCGGAGTGCTTTGGGGTTGTTAAGAGTTTCTGGCAGACTTTGTTTGAGGGTTCTAGGGGGCTTCAGGCATTTTCGGGTTGTAGGTTTAGTTGAGGGTTTGGGTTGTTGGGATTTTCGAGGGTTCGACACAGCCAGCTTCCGGAACACCGCTGGCCTGCCGACGCTGCAGCTGCATTCGTATTGCGCCTGTTTGTGTTCAGCTCTTGCGCAAGCTCCATGCATTGTAGTGCAGGCTTGGGACTCTTCAGCACCAAGCCATCATCTCATTGCATCACCTGGGATCGGGTAAAGAACGTGGAGCAACTATGACCCCAACGTTTCCTTTCTGTCACCACTACACCACCCCTGCAGTGCAGCAGAGCATTCAGAATGGATCATGAAGGGCAAGGATAAGAACCTCCAATCACCCCGCCCGCAAAACCCAATCTAAACCTTAAACGCGCAAGCAAGAACAAAAACCACACATGAAGAATCACAGAATCCCCGGAAGATGTTTAAAGGTGCGTTTCTGCTGCTCGGCTTGGGTCCTCGCCAACCATCCGGAGCTGGCGGTCGACGGTCTGTCGGTGGCCTGGCCTTGCACCTTGTGTTTCTTCCTGGGTATCCCGGATGAATCTTCGCATCTTGTGTGTGTGTTTGTGTGTTTGTGTGCTTGCTGCTGTGAGTAGTGTTGCTGTTATGAGGTCATGATGTGCTTTTCTGCTGGTAGTTGCTAGCAATGACACTACGACGTGCAGTCCTTAGAAAAGCAGTCTGGATATTATGATAGTTTCTTCAGGGTGTTTTCCCGATTTCGACTTTTGCGACACCGTTTCTATGTCGTGATGAACGAACATCGGCGTCATGTTATCATGATTGGAAACATGGTGGAGACTCAACAGAGTCGGTCACCTTCTCATAAACCAGAATGAATGATGCGAGTGGCTGCGAGGAACCATTGAGTTCGACAGCCAAGGGTGTAGGTTTCGGCCCAAGCTTCGGGTGCAAGAGGCGCTAGGCCCACGGCTTTCGAACGACACCCTTATCGTGCCGCTGTCTCGGCCAGTCCGTCTTTTTCTGTTCGTGTGTCTCGTGCTGATCTTGTCTTGGCAAGGGCAGGGTACCCTGTGCAACCTTCGTAGCCTTGAGCTCTACACCCATGTACCTTTAACTGATGTTCTGTCACTGGGCAGGAGGAGAGTGGACACAGCTAAGCTAGACCACCATAAACTCTAGCCTCTGAAGCCTTAAAACCCTTCAAGCATGAACATCGAAAGTCCTAAACCTCAAGAAACCAGCAGCCCTACACCGTTCTGGCTTGGGAGTTTCAGGATCTTCGGCATCGTCTTCTGTCCGCTGCATGGCCTGCTGCCGGTCTTTCCGAGAGCCTGCTGCCTCCGGAGACAGGTGCAGGGGCTTTGGTCTAAGCCACATCGTAAGCATTCTTCACCCAAAAAAAAGGGTCACAACCGAAGCCCACTTGGACTATGTTCTGGAGCTGCATCAAGAGGAAGAAGAAGGTGGTAATGATGATGATGACGATGGGGAGCATGCCCAGCTGATGATCATAACGGATGGTGAGGGTCAAGAACCCTAAAGCCTAAACCCCAACGGACATCAATGTCGTGTCGTCGTCTGACACCGGCTCAGCCTTTTCCTGCTCCTCCTCCTCCTTTTCTGGTGTTGCCATCGTCCATGTGTTGATTCTTGTGATTCTAGTTGTGGTTTGTTGTGCTTGTGGTGGCTGCTGACGTTCTTTTGAGGCTGCTGGGCTGGTGGTGCTTGTTACGTTGTGGTGGTGGTGTTGGTGGTGGATGGTGCTGCTGCTGCTGCTGGTTTGCTAGTGGTCGTCTTTGGCATCGCACCGGTTTCGCTGCTTCTCCTCATCCCGTCGTTACTCTTATTCCTGCTGGAGTCTTACTCTGTTTTTCTGCTACTCTGTTGCTCCGGCTGGTGTCTTGTCGTTCTCGGTTTCCTCGACATGTTTTGATGATTTCACCCTAAACCCTTAACCCTAAACCTTAAACCCTGATACCCACACCCTAAACCCTAAACCCCAAACCCTTAACCCCTAAACCCTAAACCCCAAGCCCTTCCCCTAAACCCTAAGCCCTAAACCCCTTAAGCCTATACCCTAAACCCTAAACCCCTTAACCCCTTAAGCCCTTAAGCCCTAAACCCTGAGCCCCTCAACCCTAAACTCTAAAACCCTTAAACCCATAAAACCCTTAACCCTAAACTAAACCCCTAAACCCTAAACCCGAGCCCCTAAACCCTAAACCCTAAAGCCCTAAAGCCCTTAAACCCTAAACCCCTACAGCCCTTAACCCCAAACTCCTGAACCTCAAGCCCTTAGCCCCTAAACCCTGAAACCCTAAACCCTAAACCCCCTAAACCCTAAACCCTAAACCCCCAAAGCCCTACCCCTTAACCCTAAACCCCTTAACCCTAAACCTTAAAACCCTAAACCCTAAAACCCCTAAGCCCTAAACCCTAAAACCCCTAACCCCTAAAACCCTAAAGCCCTAAACCCCTAAACCCAAACACCCTCCTAGCTAACCCTAAATCCCTAGCCCCTAAACCCCAAAACCCTACACCCTAAACCCCTCAACCCGAAGCCCTAAACCCTAAAACCCTAAACCCTAAACCCTAACAGCCCTAAAACCGTAACAGCCCTAAACCCTAAACGCCTAAACCCCTAAAGCCCTGCTCCTAAACCCTAACCCTAAACCCTTAAAGCCCTTAACCCCAAACCCCTAAAACCCCTAAACCCTTAACCCTAAATTTTAAATTGTAAACCCTAAACCCTAAACCCCTTAAGCCCTTAAGCCCTTAGCCCCAAACCCCTTAGCCCTAAGCTCCTGTGCTTTACTTCCGCGAGGACGCCTGGCCGAGCTTCACCCGGAGAAGCTGGACCGGGCTCTGCCCGCTTTTGGGGGGTCTTCGGGTTGTACGGGTTTTTAGGGGTTTTTAGGGGTTTGTTGGGGTTTTTAGGGTTTTTTGGTGGTTTTTAGGGGTTCTTAGGGGTTCTTAGGGGTTTTTAGGGGTTCTTAGGGGTTTTTAGGGGTTCTTAGGGGTTTTTAGGGGTTTTTAGGGTTTTTAGGGTTTTGGGGGTTTTTAGAGTCTTAGGGTTTTAAGGGTTTTTAGGGTTTTTTTGGAGGTTTTTAGGGGTTTTTAGGGGTTCTTAGGGGTTTTTGGGGGCTTTTAGGCGTTTTAGGGTTTTTAGGGTTTTTGGGGTTTTTAGGGTTTTAGGGTTTGTAGGTTTTTTGGTGTTTTAGGGTTTGTAGGTTTTTTGGTGTTTTAGGGTTTTAGGGTTTTTGGGTGATCTAGGGCTAGGGTTTTAAGGGTTTACGGGTTTTTAGGGTTTAGGGTTCGGGGTTCTGGGGTTTAGCTTCTGCCTTGCTCCAGGAGCTTCAGGGATTTTACGGATTTGGGGTTAGTGTAGGGGCCTAAAGAATTACCAATAATACTATTTGGGGGGGTTCCTTATTATAGTTATAGTAGAATGGGCCCCAAAACCCTGCTAAGTATGAAGGCCCCTGTATTACAAGCTTCAGGGATTTATGGATTTGGGGTTAAGGCCAAGGGTTTAGGGTTAGCGCATTAGGGGTTAGGGGTTGGGGGGCTAGGGGTAGGGGTTAGGATTTATGGATTTGGGGTTTAAGGCTAAGGGTTTAGGGTTTCAGACGGTGGAAGCGCGGCTTTAGCAGTGGGGGCTCATCTTTTTGCTCATGGGTCCGCTTTTCAGTCAGGAGCAATTCGTGGGAGAAAGGAGCGAGCTCCCGCTGGGCAAGATCCACGCTTCTCGGACCTAAACCCTAAACCCCTAAA